>WBMZ01031606.1:45238-114552 GCA_013400975.1 Atrichornis clamosus | reverse complement strand
CCTTTTCCTTTTCCTTTTCCTTTTCCTTTTTTCCTTTTCCTTTTCCTTTTTTCCTTTTCTTTTTCCTTTTCCTTTTCCTTTTCCTTTTCCTTTTTTCCTTTTCCTTTTCTCTTTTTTTTTTCCCCTACCTCTCAGGAAGTGGAAGAGTGAGCAGGGGAGAACCACAACAGACTAGTGCTCACACAGCATTGACAGAAGAAGTTGTGTCTCTATAAAGTTCCAGAAACTGCTAGATTTCTCACCACCTTGTGTTTTCAGAAGGAAATGACTTCGTGTTTACCACTAAAGTTTAATAACAATAGCCTTAGATGAAGAAATGCTTCTTCTCTCTCTGTTCATGCAATTGTTCTTGCCTGCTTATTGTTTTTCTGTCATCTAAATACATAAGAGTAAGAATTTTTTAAAATACTTTTGCTCACTATTTTCCTGCTTCCTTCTGCTTCCTCCTATTCAGCATTCAGATTTCACCAGCTTCTCTTTTCTTACCTACATATATTTTAACCCATAACAGCAACAATCACAAGAGTAGGGGCAGAGAGGACTGACTCCCACCTGTCAAAGCCAACCTGGCCCCCTGACAGAGACCTGCATTTCATCTGCCATGGCCCTGGTGCCACAGGGCACAGGAAGGGAAGCAGGGGAGGGGAAACTAAGGACCTAATAACTTATTAGGACCCGTAACTCACTAGTTAACTAAGAAAAAGAGGCATCACCAGAGAATGAGTCTACTCGATATATATTTTCTCTAGAGATTGTCCTGTCTGATCAGTAGACATGATGTTTAAGCAGCAAATTACTAGAATGTCTGATGATCCTGACTTAAATGGATTCAGCAAGTAACACCTCTTCAACGCACTTCTCAAACTCCTGCCGTGGTCCAGGGACCTAGTGTCTCAAAGAAGAAAATATTTCTTCCCAGCAGAAATGCCACGGTAATACTTGAATCACATCTGTGTTTTTAATAGATAGTTTGTGGTTTTGGTAAATTTTGTACTTATCACTTACAGGTTCATAGGATCCATGTCAGTTTTCTTCTTGGATCAGTGAAGATGGGTTCAGAAGTGAGAAAAGGGATACCAGAATATCTGAAACACTATAATGATACTGTGTCAGGAGGAAGAATGTTCAAACCTGAGGAAATCTCAACCACCTGCTCAAGTCCATGTCCCTATTTGGACTCTAGAATTAGAAGAACTTTGCAGCTGCTAGATCTGAAGCCATCTGGGCCACAAGCAGACCTGAAGGCAGAGTGAGACCTGGTCCAATTCAGGATCTCAGCATGTTTGCAGGGCCAGGTGCAGGACAGGCTGGGAGACAAATCAAGCTCATCCAAATGATAGTAGATTCTGAGAAGGAATGCAAGAGAATAAGCAACGTGGCTTTCAAAATGTAATCTGTCTCCAGTTCTGTTTGCTTATGATTTTGTTTATCAAAGTCAAGCTGCTTTAGCTTAGTGATAATAAAGAAAATTTGCACACCATAAAAACATAGGAAAAAGACCTCAGAATAATTAATCCAATCATAAAATGGTAATGCAAGAATTAACTTTGCAGAAAGTCAGTCTGGCTATCATGTGGTTATATATTTCCCTCCCAGGCAAAGAAACATGAGAAAAACAGAAAAAAAAAAATGCACTTGAGAGTCAGCATAAATATCCTTACCTCTGTGCAGCAAGGGACACAAAAAATTATGCAACTAGAATCTCTTGTCTCTTCTAAAATAGGCAGGCTGTATATTTTTTGACAGAATCTGGGGCAGACTGCCTCAGGAAGAAGTCTGGAAAAGAAGCCAGCTCATGTCTTAAGAGGACATAGAAGAGGTATTTGTCTTCTGTGAAACTACACATTAGGAAGACTCCAACACCCATATTTCATGACCTGGAGAAACTCGGACAACAAGCAACTACACTGGGATTGGATACAATATGAACACTACAGGTATTAGAGGAGGAGGGGAATGATACAGAGTCTGAGTCCCTAACAAAAGTGCTTGTCCAATACTGCCTGACCTCTGCTTTTAGACATTTCAGCAACCTTCAGGCACCTGAAATTCAGGGAACTGAGACCTTCTCCTGGTTTTAGTTTCATTATTTAAAAAAACTCTTTATAATAATGTAGCAGACTCAGCCTACACTGAGTTTACAAAATTATCCTAGTAGTGTGATACACATATTATTTTCTACCACTGTTTTCAAAAGAATTGGACCATGAAACCAAGGTGATAAAAAATAATAGTTGAAGTAAAGAGACAACTGCAACATCAAATGAAGTATCTAAGTCATTTTGCCAGCTCTCGCTTGACCTTTTTTCACAGTTGGATTTTTAATAGACTGAGAGACAGTACTAAAGTACTGTGCTGTGCTTTCAGCCAAAGAGCATAGATTTCATGACCCTGAAGAGTTCAGATATGTATCTGGCACTCGGACGTAAAACTCTGTTCTCCCTTTGTCCTTTTAACTTGATTTTTTTTTTTTCACTGCCATACAGTTTTCCTTTTTTTTTTTCCCTCAACAATCAAAAAATCTTTTTTAAAACCGAAAGGAAACTTAAGCTCAATTCATTTTCATGAGGGTCTACAGACCAAAATGTAGAATATTAAAGCTGAGGAATTTATTTTAATTCTGTGAATTTTTACACGTATACATGCATGTATATGCCTATTAGCATGACTTGGATTGTTAATGCCCCTAAAGTTAAACATTCATTTGCAAAGTAGGATCTTTCCTGCACTGGTACACAGTAAATACAACAGTGCGCGTGCAGGTACACTGGAGTTAAAAATTGTGTTACAGTGGCATAATACCCCAGGAATACTTATCTCTTCCTGTGAAGATGACACTGTGTATATAGCTATTTGACATTTCTGCCTCTCTTTGGGGATCATATGCAGATGATTTGTACAGATACTTTAAAAAGCCTTAGAAATTCGGTGTCCAGTATGGAAATGCAACCTGGTAAGTCCTAGAGTCACCACAGAACAAGACAGAAAGATACCCTGAATAACTATTTCTGAATAGTAAAACAGCCTGAAAGAAGGCAAGGATGATACGTGTTTTCCTCTTTTCAGATAAGCAGAATACAATTACAAACAGAAGAAATCACAGTTGTTTTCCTTCTTCAGCTCCATATCTGGATTGCAGATCTTTTATGTAAAATATAAAATGCATATTAATTATTGTAAAAATAATGTAAATAGAGAGATGTACAATGTCATAAGCCAGAGAAGCCTGAGGCTAACACCTATATCTTCACTTCTCTTGTGAAGCTGCATGTAATTAGATCAACACACAACAGAATATGACCAGATCTGTACCTGGTCCTTGTTTGGGTTTCTTTTTGTATTTTGTTTTTCTTTTGGTTGTTTAAAATCCATCCTCCACTCCCTTAACCATTTGCATTTATTAGTTTTTCCTTAAGAGAAAACTTAATGGAAGTTTATTTGATTTTATGTACTTGTAGACATCTGCTTGTCTCCAAAGCTATTCAATTGACAGGAGACGTGTACTGGTTGAAGTTCATCTCAATATCTTTCTTAAAAACATGTTGAGTGGGATTTTTTCTGGTTTGGTTTGCTTTGGTTTGATTTAGTTTGGTGTGGTTTGGGTTTGGGTATTTTTTGGCAGACGGGGGTCAATATTTTGTTTGTTTTATTTTGTTGGGGTTTTGTATGTGTTGCGTTTTTAGTTACTGAAAGACTTTCAAAATATAACTTAATTGACTTGCCAGTGCACATGGAGACTTCCAGCAGGCTGGTTGCAGCACACTGAGACTGATCCAACTTACATAATTTTATACACAGGCTACTTCTCAGTAGGGATCAGCATGCAGATCTTGGCCCTTTTGTGTCTCACTCCAAATCTGAAGCCAGTATGAAGTTAGTGTGGGGAAATGAGAAGCAATTTTGGCTTTCTGAGTTAGGTCATAGATTTATTTAAACAAGAAAGCCTTACAACATTGGGTAAATCCCGATAATGTTTCTCACGAAAAGAGAAACATGGTTGGAAATGTATAAATGCTAATTGCTACTTGGAATAGAGTTCCTCTGGTTTTGTCAAGGAACAAATATGCTTGTCTATGTACACAAGCACAACTACAGTCTAAGCAGCACAGACAGATTCATGAAGAGTTAAACCTTGGACTAAAGTATTATTGTCTGTAAAATAGTGAAGAACAAACATTAGGAAAATAAAAACCAATACCAGTGTCAGACCCAGAAACACTTTGTTTCAGGACACATTCATAACAGAAACTGAGGGGCATCTTTCATCTTTAATTGCAGCTCAGAATAGATACCAGACTTCTGCAGCTTTGCCTCTGTGTGACAGTGTAGCGATCTTGACTGTTTATCAATTCTTTTATTATCACTAAGAAATATTTTCTGTTAGATCTTCCTTGGAGAAATAGATTTCATAAATTGCCAAACTCCCTCTCTCCCAATCTGTGTATGCTACCATGTAAATTCAGTTTTAATATAAACTTTATAATTAACCAATTAAAGTACGAGTAGAAGAAATTGACACTTTGACTTACTGGACTGGAAATAGCGCTACGGCTGCTCTAATCAACCAGCTGAACCCATGCAGACATTAGTTCTATAGGGATGTGCAACACAGACACTATGTTCCCCATATACCCCCGAGACAAAAAATTGATGGGAAAGGAAGTGTTAAAACCTTGTCTACTCTGATTCTGTGTCAGAGACTGAGAAGTAAACTGAATTTTTTAATGTACTGGGTTTTTTTATGCATCTGTGTCTTTTCTAACACTAAATTATGGAGGAAGAAAGAAAATCACAACTGAACATTAATTTCTTACAGTTCATATGCTGCCTCATGTTCAATTAAAATGTGTAGTAAATTCATAGTAATTCAAGGTGTATTTAAAAATCCATGGGATTTTGATTCCTTGTTTATGTAGCATCTTGCATGAATGACAATTGTGATTATTTATGGAGTACTGTACTAGTAAGGAAGGGTTTATCTCAAAGTCTACAAAATAGCCAGATTTTCCCTGTTATAGAATACATTTTCTCTCTAATTGGGGAATAATGGAAAATCTTTCATAAACAGTAATTATTTCCCCTTGAGCAATCAGAGCAAATGCACACAGATTACTACATGCAAAACATAGGCTATTCAAGGCAGTTAAGTACACATTTCTCTGACTTCCAGCTGGCCATGAATTCTTTGTAATTATCAAAACATCCAAGGTCCTTTTTTGTAGTCTCTGATTTGGCTTCCCGCTTCCATAGATGCTTTGCAAAAATTAGAAACTGTGACATAACAAAATCTTGCTTATGCAAAAATCTTTGGGCCTACAGAAATACAATTGTTATACATTTTACATGGCTTAAAATTTCCATAACTATTCAACTCAACTTTTTTCTGCATGCTGCTTCAAGCCATTTTTGTTATGCCTGGAACACACCACATATGCTTCTGTAATTACGATACCGACTAAAACCATCGTACAAACTATCACACAGTTGTTAATCACAGATAGAGGAGTTCTGTGATGGGGCTGCAATTCATCTAGATTTTTCCTCTGGATATGCCTGCTCTCCTGGCTTAAGTAAGCACATAAGGTGAAAGAGCTTCTAATATTGTGATTTATAATAAAACAAAAAAATCCCTCACTCTCACAGAGATAGAAACACCCTAAGGACTACTGAACAACCTTTTAACACAGTACATTAGATATAGTCAAGATAAACTACAGTATGAAGGGCATGCAAAAAATTGCACTGGACCATTGCAAAAAGACACTTCTGCTTTTCTTAAGCTAGCAACTTTTTGGATCTCTGGAGCAGGGGGCCCGCAACCTTTAACAGGCCTCCATGTGTACTGAATCTAAAGCATTATTTCTTCTTGTCTCTGGAAGACTGAATGCCTGTTTTCCCACTGGGCTGTTCAGTTGTTCTCAGAGTTTGCTGTCTTTCTCATTGTAGAAGTTTCTACCTGATTTTGACAGAAAGCAGAAGACAGTCTTTCCCTCCATGACCTGGTGAATTCTTTAATAGAACATGCCATAGAAACAGTGGACAAATGAACAAAGGAGATGTACCATTTCTCAGAAATCATAAAGAAAAATTTACACAAAATGATGTTCTTAAAAAGGTCTCTTGAAAACCTATGTATTGATCAAATACATTTATTGTTTCCACTAACTAACTACATAAGTGGAAAAATTCAATCTCAGAAAACATTTAATCATTAGTACCTCTCACTATTTTTGTTATATACTGTATTCCAAAAATAAAAGTATGTCTGATTAGAGTAGAATACTTTCTTCTTTTAGGAATTTTGGAGTTCAGCTGAAGTGTTTGCTGAGTTTAGCAAATATTCCATAATTAAGTTAATACATTTCCTTCAGAACACTTCTGTTCCTCCTTTCTGGCTTGCTAGGAAATAAACCACTATCATGCAAACCACTATCATGCTAGGAAATAAACCACTATCATGCAAACCACTATCATTTCTACAGAAGTCAGTGGAATTTATTGTCTGAAAGTCCAGACTCTAAAAAGCCCCTCTACAGCTTTCTTGCTGGCCCCCCTTAGGTACTGGAAGGGCTATAAGGTCTCCCCTGAGATTCCTTCCCCCTGCATTCGTAGGAGTGCTCCAGGACTTGCTCCAGGACTTGCTCCAGGCCTTGTTCCAGGCCTCTGATTATCTTCATGACCCTCCTTCAAACTCATTTCAACAGGTCCATGTCCTTATGTTATGGGCTCCATAGGCGTATGCAGCACTCCAGGTGGGATCTCACAAGAGTGAAAGAGAGGCGGAGAATCCCCTCCCTCGCCCTGCCGGCCGCTCTTATTTTGACTCAGCCAAAGATATTATCGGCTTTCTGGGCTGCAAGTGCGCATTGCCATCTCATGTCAAGGTTCTCATCCACCAAACCATCCCAAGTCCTTCTCCACAGAGCTGCCCTCAATTCATTCTCTTCCCAGTCTGTATTTGTGCTTGGGATTGCCCCAACACAGTGCATGACCTTGCACTTGAACTTGCTGAGCACTATGATGTTCACACAGCCCCATCTCTCAAACCCGTCAGAATCTCTCTGGATGACATCCCTTCCCTCCAGTGTATGCACGTAACTATCAGTCATTTGGACATGACTTTAAAGAAGATATTAGAAATTATGTTAATAGACAAGTAGATGTATGTTTGTTAATAAACTAATCTATAATCATTGAAGATTGATTTCATGAAAGCAATGTACTTTTCTATGAGCACTGTTACAGAAACACACAAAAACTAAACGTTAACCTAAAAAACCCATTCAAATATAAATGCACTTTAACAGCAAAAGTAAATATATTATGAAGAAACTAATTGAAATATTAGTTAATATTTAAAGCCAAAACTAAAATATGGCTAAGCTTTTGTCTTATGACTTTGACAAACTTAATAACAGTTTTATATGAATGAGGATTGAAGACCTCAGACCTTATGCATCATCATTTTAAATATCCATTACATGTTGTCAAAACTGCTGAGATGAAATCAAATAAGCTCTACTCATGAAGGAAAAACCAGCTAGCTTTTTTTACTAAAAGGGTAATGAAATTGGAGGTTTTTTTAATGGTAGCTCATTAAAGAGCATGCATGCATAAGATTTTTTTCTCTTTTTTCCTTTTTTTTTCCTCCTCTTTTTCAAAATTCTGCCAGGATATGCTGTATTTTAATAATGCATAAATCACTCTTTCTATAAAACACAAAAAAGTCAACTTCTTGACACTTTAGTTTCACCCTAAATTAACGGAACTGAAGATACTCGAATGTCTAATAAAAATTCAGTATCTACTTTCACTATCATATTCCTTACATGCTAATTTGGAGGTCAAGGTAGGTGCATAAAAGATTTAATATTTTTAGCTGAAGAAAGTTCTATTATGCATTAAACAGTCAGCTGAGCCTTATTAGAAACAGTGCTGGAAAAATTTCAAAGAGGCTTTGGACTTGAATAGTTAAGGCAGTAGGGAAGAGACTATTTTAAAGACACAGATATATTTCTTGTGTAATTCCTGGTTCACAGGAGAGGGTTCAGATTCTATGGTTGATTTTGTCCTTTAGAAATGCATACATCTTGTGGACACATTTGAAGGTACTAATGTGATACACATGGTGTTTCATTCGCTGCCATCTAGTTCACCTGTTGAGAGTTGATCTCAAATTTGGCATAATGGTGACTTTTTTTCTATCCTCATCTCTCCTGACTTTGAAAGTAAACTAACTTTTGGGACTAGTGAGGGTTCAATTCCAGGCCTGGAATTATACTTTCTATAACAAAATTTTGTGCACTGCGTTGTATTTTATTCTGCTGATATTCTTCCCTTTCTTCACCTCTCCAATCACTGAGAAAACAATACTACTTTTGAAACACTAATCTGGGTTTTTATGGATATGTTGCTAACAACTGCTATTGACAGAGAAGTAAGTGTTTGACCAAAATAATAACAAAAAGGAAATCAGAATGCACACAAAAGTCAAAGAATTTTTGTCATTTTTTCTGTGTCCTTCTCAACAGTCAATGCACCATTGCTTCACAGACACTCTATGACTATGCTGCCTGACCCATGAAATTGCTTTTCTACTTAAGCATGTGTTAACAAACATTGATTTATTGTGTCTTCCCTACACTAAATTGGTCGGTGGTAATGCACTATGGATTAAATCCTGGGGTGTGGAGGCAGTAGGTGGGGAGGTGGGGGTAGTGTCTGGTTTTTTCAATTTTTTTTTTTTTTACATTATATTTATATTAAGGCATGACATAATTTCAGTATAAATAGCATAATCATTTTCCATATTAACTAAAAATCATGATAGATTTTTAATGGAGTATGAGATTAAAAATCGTATATATCTAATAAAAATAAGATGAATTAAGTAAGTAATTATAAAGATATGGTTGTTAGATTCATAAACTGCAGGACAGTTTTTCTTACAAAGTTTTTCCTTCATATCATACGAAAAAAATTTGAATTCTATAAGTTGTACATTATTCATAGTCTAGATAAATGACCTGAGATTGTTAGTATCTCAAGAACTTAAGAAAGAAAAGAATGGTATAATATTCTTATAACTGAACCCAAATTCTCACTGACTATAATAAGAACTTGGACATCAAATCACCGATATTGACACCTATATGCAAGCATATTAAAATTGAGCTAAATTACATTTCAAAGTCTGATGTTGAATTCCATCCTAACTATATTTTTTAATGGTCACTAGTGAAAAGAATCCCAACTTTCTTTCCAATCCCATATACTGTTAGACTGGATTTGGATGGGATAGAATTAATATTTATCATAGTAGCTTGTATAGTGGAATGTTTTTGATTTGTGACGAAAGCAGTGAAAATAACACATCTATGTTATAGCTTTTGCTGAGCAGTGCTTGCACAGGATTGAGGACTTTTCTGTTTCTCATTGCAATCCCTCAGCAAGGAGGCTGGGCATGCACAGGTATCTGGGAGATGACACAGTTGGGACAGCTGACTCCAGCTGGCCAAAGGAATATCCTATTCAATATGGCATCATGCTCAGCGCATAAACCTGGGGGAAGAAGAAAGAAATGGATGTTTAGAGTGATACCATTTGTCTCCCCAGGTCACTGTCACATGTGATGGAACTCTGCTTTCTTGGAGATGTCTGAACACCTGCCTGCCAATGGGAAGCAGGGAATGAATTGCTTACTCTGCTTTGATTGTCTCTGCTGCTTTTGGTTTATCTATTGAACTGTGTTTATCTCAACCCACGGGTTTTCTCACTTTTACTCTCAATTCTCTTCCACGTTCCACCTGGGGAGAGAGAGTGAACAGTTGTGTGGTGCTTAGTTGCCACCTGGGGTTAACCCACAACAACCATCATAATATAAACAATTAGTTGGGGTAGTCAGAGGTCTGACAGAGCACCATTATCTCAACACAAGCTTACTCATGGCAGGTTATGCTACCTAAAGAAGCTTCTATTTAGAGGGTAAGCAAGGAACATGTATTTGCCCTAAGGTTTACAATGGTTTTACAGTTTTTGTAGGCAGAGTCTACCCTTTATTTACTGCATGGTGAAACTGCCATATCTGCTATAAAAATTATATAAAATGATTGTCATAAAGTAGTTTTTATTTGTTGCTTGTTTTTATTTTCATATCCTTTCAGATGTAAGACAGGGCAGAATGTTTCTTCCCATCCAGTTTCAGACAAATTTTTTTCAAAATTTTAATTACTTATCATGTCTCTTTCTTCATTGCAGGTGTAGAACCATAGTTAATGAGCTTGCAATTCAGTTATGAATGCTAATATTATTATAATTGTTCCTATTCTATTTAAATATATACAAAAATAAAGCCTTTCCAAAGGCAAAAAACAAAGATGCAGGAAATTTCTGAAAACTTTCCAACATGTTACAATTCACAACAAGCAAAAGAGAATGTAAATTTTTCTGTCAGAACATGGTATCTTTGATAATACTTTTACTGAATTATTTTTCAGAATTCTTATTTTAAAGAGTAGGATTTATTTGCCTAAATACATCTTGGTAATTACAGGGGAACATAAGCCGTGGAAAAACCAAGGTACTTCCAGAGAGAAAGGATGTAATTTAGATTCATTTTGTGTAAATTTCTCTTTAGATGTGTTGATTTCTTTCCATGTTTTTAGAGAGACAAGAGTGACTGCCTCAGATGGACATACAGTCTTATGACTGAGATGTCTGTACACAGCCAATTTGTGTCATTTGAGACTGCCTCAAATAGCCAGAAAGATCAATAAGAATGACAAATATGACAAAGGAATGAGGTATCTTTATGAAGCAGCAGTCATTCCCTGCCATCTTGGTTGGCACTTCATGCCTATGATTTGGGAAGATGATTAGCATGTCGAGTGTGATTCAGCTCTGGATTCAGAAACCTCAATAAGGGTATCAATACATAAGCACACAATGAATGGAGACTATTGAATACAGCATTTAAAAATGAATCTGCTGCATATATATAGGCATTTACTGCTATCCAAGGTGCATTCACGTTACTTATTTCATCTTGTCATAAAACTGATAAACAAGTATACGAGAATTAGAGAGATAGAGAGAATTACAGATCAGTGTGATGGAACTGTTCAAACAATTAATAAACCTGTCTGGTTTAAAAAAATCTTGCTAGCATGGTATTTATCAACCATGTGCTTCATGCTACTAGCTCTTACTCATTATCAATCACTATCATTGTTTATTCAAAATTGTTAGCCTTTAGAATTTCTATACTACATGAACCATGAATATAAACTACTATGGAGTTGATGGCTCTAAATCGGCACCGATGGCTAGCATCCTTGAGGATTTTAGTTGCTCAATCTGAGGAAGCCAAGCTTGAAAAATCTTCCGCATGGGAAACTGAGTTGTAGAATCATAGAAAGGCTTGGGTTTAAGGGACCTTAAAGATAATCTAGTTCCAAGCCCCTGCCATGGGCAGTGATGTCATGGGCAGGGATGTCACCCACTAGATCAGGTTGCACAGGGCCCCATCCAATTTGGCCTTGAACTTCCAGGGATGGGGCATCCAAAAATTCTCTGGGCAACCTTTTTCAGGGCCTCACTACCTACTGAGTAAATAATTTCTTCCTAGCATCAGGTTCAGCCATATCCAGGAGATCAGGGCTCTGTCATGGTTAACAGTTTATTGGGAAGAAAAATGACATTAATCTGAAATTGCCCCCTCTTTTTTCCCCCAGCTATATGCTGAACATGATGCCATATGGTATGGAACACCCCTTTGGTCAGTCTGGGTCAGCTTTCCTGGCTTTGTCCCTTGTCAACTTCTTGTACACCCCCATCCTCCTTCCTGCTGGGGTGAGGTGAAGAGGAGAAAAAGCCTTGGCTCTGCATAAGCTCTGCTCAGTAAGATCCCTGTGTAATCAACCCTGTTTTCAGTACAAATCCCAAATGTAGCCCTATACTATCTACCATGAAGAAAACTAACTCTATCCCAGCCCATACTGGCACACGCATCCATGCTTATCCCTGGCCTCCCTGGCCTGAATTCTCACACATGAGAATTGAGAGCTCTGGCACTCAGAAAAAAGTCTTAAAAGAGCTATCAACCCCCTACTGACTCTAAGTTGTTAGACTCTTTACTAAAAACATATTAGTACTTTCCTTTAATCTTACATATATTTAAACGCTTACAGTATTTTTCAAGAGCTGTATTATCTTCTGAGTACTTGTTGCAGGCTATCAACAACAGTATGTGATCTTTGTTTCTTTTCAGGCAAAATCATAGATGAGCCATAATTATTTGTGCAGTTACAAAGTTGTGACATTTATTTTTGGAAAGTTTTGAAGATAATGGGTGTGTGTAATGGGTATGTGTATTAACAGCACTGTCCAAGGAGAAAAAATAGCTGAGAACTGAAAATACAAACACTGAGGCATTCTTAAGAGACTTTTGTAGTGGAAGCTTTTCAGAGAAGACTTCCACAGTCATCAAAACCTTCAGAAAATACATCTAAATTTCACTGTGCTTGTATTTAGTGCTACTAAAAATGGACTGGTTTGGTCTTTCATATTCTCTCTCCCTAGGCAATGCAGGAGGTAGAATTGGAAAGACGGTAGTAATTCTACCAGTTGTCTGCTTTTATAAGTACACTCAATGCCAAAAGACACTGACCATTGTTGAGGTCAGCCACTGTTCATGCAGTGATTACATTTTGAAAATCCTACTGAACTGAGGTTGGCTGTGGTGACAGCTTGAGAAGGATTCCTCTCAAAAATAAGAAACTGCATGCAGGTGTCTCTAGCAGATAGTCCAAGGCTTTCAAGCATGAATAAGCCTTTTGAACTCATGGCCTGAGTGGAAATTGCATCAAGTGTTACGTTACACTTGTATAAATCTCCTTTGTGTCAAAGACAGAGGATTCTGACCTGCTGCTTCTCTTTAAATTTTCTGTATTGCAGTACCACCCACAACTATGAAAAGGTAGTTTTTACCAAACTTATTAATTAGTAGTCAGCTTACAAGTCCAAGAAGAATAGAGTTAATGGTTTGAATGGGTTTTGGGGTTTTTTTTAAATGAATAATTTTATATATTATTCATTTTAAAATTTTGCAATATTTACCTATTCACTTGAGGGGCAACAAAGGAGTTAATATGCTCAGTTGTGCTCATTTTAAATTAAAAAGAATAAGCAAACTAAATATATTTTAAAAACAAAAGAAAATCAAATTTATTTTTAACCAAATCTAGTATTTATTTTACATAATAAAAAATGGAGTAAGCTGCTATGAATGGAATTAAGCATCTCAAAGTTGGGCATGTAATATAAACTTATTATGTAAGCTTTCCTGATAGCCAGTGAAATGTCAAAGGCATTTTTGGAAAATGGTTGATTCTGAAATGTAGAATATGTTGAAGGGAAATATGGTGAATCCTCCCTGGAAATAATTGTTCCTTTACTCTTGGGAGATCCTAAATGAGTAGTTTAGAGCAAATGTTGGATAACATTGGTTGAGATGAATTGTGTTCTAAATTTTGAATACAAACCCACAAAAAAGAAACAAGCAAAATAAGATTTAAATGTTGGAATTTCCAGATACTCGTTGATGCTTTGATGCTGGTATACCAGGTCCTTCTTCAGCAACATTTTAATATCTTGCATCTAAATATAACAGTATTTGCTGCTGTCTCCTTAAATACCATTTTCAAAGCGCTTTTGCTCAAGGGTTTGAAGCTTCCAGGAACTGCCTATGCCTAACAATCAAATTGGCTCCATGCCTCACCACTTCAGTGGCAGTGGCCACCTCTGACTTGCTGCCAAGATGTGTGTGCTTCTTGTAAAGACTACTGTGTGTTGTGCTAATGTTATGCTATAAACAAGCTTTGAAACAACTTTCAGGTTGCCTTGAAAGAGACCTGAAAGGTACACTGAAGTGTATTCATATTATGCAAGCTCTAATACCTCGATTGTTAAGGCAGGCAGAATTATTGCTAAAACACACAAAGGTCTCGGTCACCTTGCAAGCTGCTTTTCAAGAAAATGTTTAGGAAATTGAATGTTGAAATTTAGAGCCTCCTCAGATTATTACCATATATAAAGAAACAAATTAACGGATGAATTACAACTAATTAAGCATATAAGGTCAATTTACTTATAAAAAATCAGTGAAAAATTAGAATTTAAAGTTATAATTTTCTGAAAGCTACACATAATATAATTGCTGCACAAATACTATCACACAGAAAAGAAAAAACCCCATAAAAATAATGAAAGTGTTATTTTTGAGGAAAACTAGTTCCTTCATAAAACATTTAAATTGAAAAAAAAAATGTTAGCTAGAAAAAGCATCTATATATATAATAAAGTTTTATATAAGAAAATATAAATAGCTGCTATAACTAAATACATAGATGATGAAAGTACAAATAAAGGAATCTACTCATATTTCTGAAGATTTTCTCCTGTGCAAAATTTCATACTTTAGTAACTGTAGAATTTTTACTACTGCAGAGATCATGCAAAGAAGTTCACATACTCTTTAAGTGGTGCTTAAATTTTTAACCCAAAATCACCTAGTATACCTGAATAAGACAATATTTATGATTTAAGATTCAGATACCTTCTTTTGCCTCAACTTCACAACACAATGTTAAGGCACTAAGTTGGGAACTTAGCATGAGACGTCTTCCTATTTGACTTATGAACCAGTTTGCACTCAAATTTCAATTCACCAGACCCGGCCTATTGAAATATTTTGTTAACAAGAATAATCCAATGGAACACCCTTACCACAAATGTATTGAAAAATGTATTCAAATCAAGATTAAACATTTATCTTCATTTCCATTGTGAATTATAGGAATGATGATGGAAAACTGAAACTATGTGGTTACATTTGGTGGAAGCCATATCTCCATGCTACAGTGGTCCTTCTTAAATTTATTGTCATGAAATCAGCAGGTTTCAGAAAGCAATCCTAGCTCCACCAAATCTGTATGCTACCTCCAAGAAAATTCCACAATTCCCATACTGAAAATTTTCACTGATTGTTTGTGGAAAATTCTGCAAGTCAAGTATAATTTTCCTTGATTTTATGAGACATTTAAAATATCTGTTGGAATGCTGAGCTACATCCCATTTGTAAATTAAAAATTAATTTTTTTTTGTTTTTTTTCAGCATTACATTCCATTCATTATGCAGTTATGTCATTAGAAAACTCAAAGTTTTGCTGTGCCCCCTTTTTACTATCATTTTAAAAGTTACCAAAACATAATATTTTCCTCTTCTTTTTTTTTCCAGCTTTAAGATTAGCAACTCAAATTGCTTCATGATATCAATTGATACTGATTTTATGAGAAGCCCTAATTGAACAATCATATAAAGTGGAGAGAATATTCATCCTTTCAGGGAATTGTATAGCCATCATCAATATATCTTCAGGGAAATTTATGGTTATAAATATGTTTGTTTGTCAGTTTAGATTATCTACAAATGACATTTTTCGTCATTGTTCTTTACGCAATGTGCTTTAATTCAAATTGATCCACATGGAAAAATTGATGTCAACAAACACAATTTTTTTAGAAATCATTAATAAGGTTGGTAAACCAATCCTTGTCTGTTTGTTTGTTTGGGGTTTTTTTTTGTTAATTGTAGCCACAAAAAAACCCACTACTAATAGCTAAACTGAATTTTTATGTTACTATTTGGACCATGGCTAGTCTGGTACCAAATAATAAATTAAATTTTACTATTAAAATAGCATTTTAAAAGCTATTCTTACTAAAATGCTGCTTATTACCACAGTAAAATACTGCATGCAGAATACTGATTCATCTGTAGTGTGAATTATATCACAATGAAATCAATGTAGTAGTAGATGGATAACAACACTTAATGAAGATCAAGATGTAGTGCAAAGTGCACACATAAGTAACGAAATAAAAGTTTTTATGCATGTTTGGTCCTGACCTTGCAAACACTAAGACATTTAACCAACTTAGAAAATGTTCCTACTGCTTAGTGGAACACAGTGCAGAGAATCACTCATGCTTACATACAGAAACAGAAATATTTTCAAGTTCTTGAGACAACAGTGGACAGGACTTAGTAGCTTAAGTCTGACACTATGTTAAAGTGCAGACATGCTTCAGCACCTCAGCTGACATCTCACTGAAGCATGTTTGGATTGGAATGCCTGATCTCTCGATCTCTCTTAATAATGTAGTAGAATACAACACACCACCTCTGACTTTTTCAGTCTTGACACATATGTCTTTTAATGTTCTAATTCTAAATCACAGAATTTAAAAAAAAAAAACAAACAAACATTTAGAGAGAATTTTTTTTAATTTATTAAGTTTTATAAAGGATTCATGATAATGAAACCATAAAGATGTTTTTCTTTAAGGTAATCAAAAACATTCAATTAAAATGCCTTCCTGCACATCAGTTTGTGTTCTTAAGTTGTTTTTTTTTAAATTAATGATAAGATGGATAAGTTACATATACCTTATTCTTCAGTGTATTATTTTCGGAGGATTTTTAAGGGTGATAGGAGGTGAGGTGAAGAAAAATATAAACTACTTATATGTTTACAAGACTACACACTTTATTTTGTGATAAAATACTGACAAAAGACTGTTTACCTGTTCTGAGCTCCTGACATCAGCTTCACTCTTACATGTTGAGTCTTGAAATACTATTGAATTGTAAGTCATGAAAGTCCTTTATTTGACAGTTCCTACAAAATTTATTTGAAGGATTATTTAAATTATTTATTTATTTTCTTCTGCATTTACCAAATTAAATATCTAAGTTTTTTGTTTTCTGATACATACAGTGTTATCATATACTTTAATTTACATGACAGCAGATTTTCTGGACTCTTCTGCTATGTTGGTAAACTATATTTAACTGTTGTCAAATATGTTGAATGAGTGAGTGGGGTATCTGTTACTACGTAGGTACTGGATAGATATATAGTGATGTTATTGTTGACTGAAGTTTATTCACAGATTTTCTGTGAATGTAACTTTGATACTTGTTCAATTTGTTTACAGAAGACACTTCAACCTTATTTTTAGATGTACTGTATATTGCTTAAATGTTAATCAGAGTGTGGTATATCTCCTGAAATAAGAGCTTCAAAGCCTCCAACATAAGTAGGTGAAAAAAAGTTTCCACTACTGTAGTTTTACTTGTCTCTATAATTCCCTTCTCACCATTGAAAGGTTTGAAGGACTTTTCAGACTTACTTATTAATGTATAGATATCAAAATTTACTGATTTTTTGACATGAAATTCTGAGATTTCCATAGGTCCTGCATCTCAATTAAAATATGCAAAATGAAGATAAGTTCTAAGTATTTTCTACTTTTTTGTTCAGTTGTAAGCTCATATTTATACAAGGTCAATAAATAATATTGGAACATATTGATATCTTGATATTAAAAAAAAAAACAACCAAAACCAAATTAAACACCCTACTATGTAGTTTATTTACTACAGGAATCAATCTTTCCTACTCTAAGGTAGAAACATCCTGAGCAGATGAAGTATTATCTTTGTGTGTTGATGATTGGTTCAAGGAAAAAGAGTTGCTTTTTTTTTTTCTGAATATTTCAGAACATGGGTATGAGTAACACCAGAAGTGTCCTCAGAGTATCTATTTCTTTTGTGTGGTCCAGCTAAGGAAGAAATCACAAAAACACAAAAAAATCCCTTTAGTTTAGTTGGAGTCTTTCCTTGGTCTACTTTTCCTTTGCCTACTATAAAAGACAGAATTTTTTTTGTATTATTAAAAAAAAAGTCTAAATTCCACTAAATTTTAGACTCTCAGTGTGACCATTAGTGAATTAAGTAAAGGTATTCTTATTCTTGCCACTCTAGTTGGTTTGGAGTGTCATTCATGGTAATGTAATGGCTTTAGCATTTCCTTTCCCCACACTAGAAATAGGAATACCAGTCCATGTCAACAACAATCGTATCATCACATTAAAGTAATGATATCATGGAAATAATATGTGAAGAACAAATATAATTGAATGAAAGTTTACTATACTTCATGCAACTTTGTTGAGGGAAATAGCTCTATTAATTTGCATATCAAAAAGACTTGAAAGAAAATAACATACAAAGGTATTTTTTTCAAAGATAAAATGATTATATCATGTGATACACCATAAACACTTTTTCAGATTGTTGGCAAAGTCCCAGATTTTAAAAATTAATTATTTTTCTAAATAAAAAAATAATAGAGACATTATTTTGCTCTCAAATAGAGGCAAGGTACCAGTACGCTAAGAAAAAAAAGGTCCAAAAAGGGAAAAAAAGGAAATTATTACTTCAATTTCAATGTTCAGATGGTTGTTGTTTTGTTCTTGTTTTCCATATACCAGATGGTGTACAGATTCCTCAGAGGTACTCCTTTACTGTTTCCCTTTGCCTTACAGCTATTCTTTTACATAAGCTGTTCTCTTTTCTGATAGTAATCTTTTCCTTGCTCAACTTGAGAGATATAAACCCTAGGCAATGTTAAAAGGCATTGCCTCTTATCTTTCCACATTTCATTCTGGATCTAGAAATGAAACTACTCAATTAAGCCAATGATGAATCCTTAGTGTGGAATACATATCAATTTCCTACAACAGCAAAAACAACAAGAAAAAGTTTATCCTTATAGAAAGACTAATAAACAACTCTTTTCACAAAATTTGATCATTTATTGCTAGCATAGATTGTGATCCTGCAAACACTTACCCTAATATACTATAAATGTATCTCTGTGTGTAGATAACATCATTTATAGGCAAAATATGTAGTTTTCTATAAAAAGAGTTTATTGAATTCAGTAGAAGTCCTACTGTCTTCCTTTTTGCTTGGGATTCAGTGACAGAGTTTGTTCTGATTGCCAGTGCTGAAAGAGGAGTTTCAGTGTATTGAAATACAGAGACCTGTTGGGAACGTGGAGTTAGTAATATAATCAGTGTCCCCACCTCACTCTTCTTACCAGAGGAACCAACTCAGCATACCTTGATCCAGAAATCTCTTTCTCTCTTTCTTTCTTGGTGCTACATCAGCTTTTTCCACTTTTCTCAGAGTAGCCCTCATTCTGTGTGTAACTGCTTGGGCAATATTTACCACTGACAAAGACAATCTGCAGGTGGGATAAACACAGCTTCAGAGTACAAAGTAATTTCTTATGGGCTGATACACACAGAGATAACAGAATAACGTTTTACCATGCTGAGCATTAGTGTGTTCCTGTTCCCAATACGGCACCCAAGGAATTTACCAGCTTGGCAGTCATTGTTCAAGTGGTAGAAATTCAGTGTTTTCTTGAAATGGACACAATCTCTCATGCTGCTCTGAAATAATTCCCTCCTGCATTAGGATTCTATGCATTTTCACATCTTCACTTCAGTGGTTTGCTTTTTTTTTTAAATTTAAACATTGAATTTTTATTTCAACAATCCTACCTTTACTAGATTTTTTTTTTGTCTTGCATAATCTGTGCATTTTCTCAGAATTTAGTAATGTCCTAAGGATTTACAGGGATCTAGCATAACCCTAGAGGTCCTTTGGGAGTATTTCTTATAAAAACAGATTTCTAGGCCAAGGAAATACTTTAAAATGCAGATAATTTTGATACATTATGACAAGAAATAAATGATTTCTTTCCTTCTTTCACTTCCTCCCTTTGCAAAAAATAATGATCAAGCCACACCTTTTCAATATTGCAGGGGTATGTTAATTATATTTTCATTCTTCTTTTTGCAAGCTAAGCATGACTTTTTTGCTTGGAGTGCATTTTAAAAAACTGCTTAGTAAAATTACTGAAGGAAATGAAGATGGGAAGCAATATTGGAAAAAAGTATTGTCAGCAATATAATAGCTGCTGGTATTTATCAACACTTGCAAAGATGTACTGGTATTAAAATAAAAAAGAAAATGTTCTCTGGTGTCTCTTTAAAATGAGTGAAGTGTACCAAAAACTGTGAAAGTGTGAGCTAGAGTGATGCTCCATCAGCTACACTGGATGTGGAAGACTAAGTTGACCTTTATTTCATGAACCAACAGCCAATGAAATTACTGAGAACATTTCTAGCACTAGCAAAGAGGAATATATGATAATATCAATTCTTGTGTAGGGACCAAGTGCATTATTCTTTTAAACAGCATACTTCAAAACAAAAGGATTGACTAGCGTAAGTAAAAAAACCCAAAACTTATTCATGTGCATAAACTTGTCCTGTAAAATTTGTGGATTAGGATCTAAGATTCATAGCGATAGAGCTGCTTTCTGTGCCTTCAACACACAGCTGTGAACAAAACTCACAAGACTGCTATTTGCTTCATCCTACAAATTATCCCTATAATCTTGTGAAATTTGTCAGTATTAACTGAAAGTATACATTGTACTTGCTCTTCTTACAATATTGAAAGTAAATTTGCTACTACTATTTCTACTTTGGAATCAGCCATGGTAACTGTAAGGCCTAAGTTGCAAATATGTTGTTGTTCTGTGCTGGAAACTGGCATTGAGTTACAGGGTCGGTGGGGTGGGTGTCTATCCAAACCTACAGAAATTAGTGAACCTCTGCTATGTCTTGTCATGGAATGAGGCCTGATTTCTCCCACTAGTCCTGTCGAGGGTTTGCAGGTTACTTCTTTAGAGTTTTGGGGAAGTTTTTTGTTTTTTTCTTTTTTGAAATATAACTTTCTGAATTATATCATGAGGAGAAAACAATCCTGAGAGAAAGGTTGTAATCCCTCTTAAATTAAAAATGCTAAGTCTAAATGTTACAAACTTAAATGAAACTGTGTAAGTCAAAAATTAGTAATCAATATAGGACTAAACTTACCAACACAGAAACCTTTACATTTCTTTAAAATTATTAAAAAAAACCCCATTCTGTAAGGTGTCCAGATTTTAGACAACAAATAAGAAATCATTATGTCAAATAAAGGTCTAATAGTAGTTGTCCAGTAAAGTTCAAAATGAAAAAGAGTTAAAAAATCAGTTCTGTATAAACAAAATTTCCATAAACATTGTGTTTTGGTAAGAAGTGTGTCTATCTCTACCTTAGTATAAAAAAAACTAAAAAAAATCTACTACTAACTACTAACTTGTAAATAAAATGCCTTTTAAGCCACTGTTGTTGTCTTCCAATTAATCATGAAAATAAACAAACAAAAACACATGACTGTGAGATAATTTGGTTTAGAAATAACCCAAACAAAACCCAATCCATTTAATATTTCCTTCTTCACTCCACAGTATCAATCTGCAGTCCTATAGAGTACTGTAATGCAATTTATTAGATATTTTATTTTATTTTTCATTTGTTCTCTATTGTTGTCCAATCAAAGAAGATTAGACTCTTTAAAGAATCTACTGCATATTATACTCCCTTTACTAGATTTTATTTTTCTTTAATTCAGTTGCATTGCATTTATTGTTTGAAAGACTTTGCATACAAACATGCACAATACCAGCATGCTTTAGTCTAAATTATATATAGTAAACTTCACTTACTGTTTTGTTTTCATGTTTCACATTTATTTATATTTGTAATAGGGTACTTAAATCAAGTGAACAGTATTCGCTTTTCACATTTCTTATATAGCAAATATTTCATGATTAAACAGTTCATTTACTTATCTTTGAAGATAATAATATGTTGCATAATTAGCACAGTAGATCTTTAATTAAAATGTTTCAATTATTATAAATTATGGTTTTGTTCCTAAATATTCAATTAAACTATATTCACTATGATTAATGTGTCTTAATTTATCTTTTTCTAAATAGATAAAAGCAGATAATTTTGGAGAGAGGTTTCATTAGTAAGAATTCAGAAAAAAATCAAATATCTTTGGCAAAAACTGAGCAATGGAAGAATAAATTCAAAGAAACTACAAATTGTACAAGCTTCACAAACTCAAAATTTGCTCTGAAATTTGGAAATGAAGCATATAGAAAAGGCTCCTTTAAGGATTTTTCTTTTCTGTGAAGACAATGTCTTAGCTTTCCCTTTAGGGAAACATCATGAACAAATCAGGACAGTAGAGGACAAAGTTTCAAGACAGGAAGATTAATGAATGGCTATGGGCAAACATGCTAGCTAGAACTGGAGCTTTATAACCTATGAACTTTGCAAGGAGACAGAAAATATATTGCAAAACTTCAGTCAATAGTCCTGTTTCCAGATTGTATGAAAATCTGAAAATTACCTACTCTCCTAATACAATTATGTGATAAAACAAAAATAAAAAAAAGTACTTGCTACTATTACTAGAATCTTACACAAATGATGACTTGGGACCTTCCTCTCTCAAGTCTGTCTGCTCACACTTCTATCCACTCTGGTTGCACCAACATATTCTCAGTCCTGAGTGTCATGTTGTCTTTTTTTTGTGTAATTATTAGTAAGGTCTCTTCAGTATCTAATACTACATAGTGCTACAAAGAGATGGGATTTTCAAGATAGGTCTAGTAAGGAGAAGAATCAGAAATTTCTATTCCACCAAATTATACTTGGTTAAAAGGAAGTTGTAATATCCTCTTTCCCTTGCAGTATATTTGAAAACAAAACTAAACAACCATAAAACTTTAAAAATATTTTTTGTAGCTTCAGTTAAGCTGGAAGGCAGACTTTCTTGCACATAAATATTTCAATTCCCATTGATATCAAAGCAAAAAAAAAAATTAAACACTGACCTTATATATGAAATTTCAGCCTGAAATCCCAATACTTTTAGACTTTCATGTAAAAGAACCGACTATTTTGATCAGTTAGTCTTTTGTGCATCACAGAGAAATGCAATTCCTTCTGCCACACCATTAAATTGCATTCACGCTAATACAATGCATATTTACTGGGGTTAAATATATTTATTTGGATCATTTCAAAAAGCTTCATTTTATTGCAAGAAGCTAGAACAAAAGGGGTACATCTAACCTTACATTTAGAAGATCTAATAGGAACTCACAAAGCTGACATCTTCCTTTAAGTGCTTTTGGCACTTGGTGTCTTGTTATGGGAATGACTCAGAAGTCTGTCTGGCAAGAACAGATGCAGTAGAGAAAATTGCTTTAAATCCACTGATTTGTTTAAACCTTTAGGTCCATGGCATTTAAGCATGTTTTAAACCTATTCAAATAAATGGGTAACAAATGTTTTTGAATGTCTTGCAGAAGGGACAAGTTGGTGTACTGGGAATATATGTACTTCTTTTTCTTTGCAAAGTATTTTTTGGAGTTTTTTTTATATAGACTAAAATCTCAGTACTTCAGAATACAATAATAGCAAATTAGATACAGTGAGCTTTAACCACTCTTATTTTATGATAATTCCCTTTTTAAAAGCTATATTTATTGCAAAAACAGTCCACATTTAATATAAATAAAAATAATATTAATGAAACAATAGTAATATGATTAATATAGAACTGGCTCTGTCTTCCTTGGCTTATTGTGAGCTATGGGGAGTGAAATAAATCCATTCCCATCTGCTAATAAGAAGTTCCATACACTTAAGAAAGACTCAAAATCCAGCAGTAAGATAAACCAAACATAAAAATAATTCTGTTTGCCAAAACTTTGCATTCCCACAAGTAAGACAATGGAAAACTGGAGAACTGGAGCCAAACCAACAATATAACATTCCCTCTATGAACGATTTCTAACACCTACATGCTCTGTGTGTTTCTCCTCAAGTGAAGAAAGCTGGATGCAGAAGGAGCAGAGGAAGTTGTTAACAGCTTTTCTATAAATGTAGATCACAAGCCCTGACTTTACAGGTACAGAGAAAATGGGTAGTTCTGTTTAGTGATTTTAGTCTATTCCTTCAACAACTAAATTGGAAATGTAATGTATATTTCCTCTGATTCCTAGGAGACCTGATTGTGAGACAGCTATCAGCTTCTGCTTTTTTTCTCAGAAGTCAGAAGGATTTACCACCTTACAGGAGAACATCCCTGCTTTCATTGTGGAATGAGATAACATGCTTTTAACTCTCTTTTCTTTCATATTTAGAAATATTTTCCTTAATTGAAAATTACTGCAAGATTATTCAACTTCTACAGGGTGCTGTAGAAGTAAAAAGTTGAAACTTTATAAATTACTTCACTGCAGCCCTTTCATTTGACTATGCAAATACATTATCCTGTAGAATTTTTCTATTATGAGTGCTAGCTGACAATATTGAATCAACATGAGGTATGTAGGGGTTGAGGGATACTACTGTTTCAATATTCCCAAAATAAGCTCCTGTGAATAAGTGTTTACTGGAGAAAATCTGAAATGCAAGAATGAAGGTATATGTTTCACTACCTTTTCAGATTATAGAAAAGAGGAGAAAAATTGAAAGTTATGAGAAACTCTTCAACTTAGCAAGGTCTAGTAAACTGTCATTGTATAATTGCACCCTTACATATGTAACTTTGCACAGGGAAAAAAAACAAACAACCAAACAAAGCAAAACAGAGAGTATAAATAAGAATGGCCTTCTGGGTTCTGCTACAGCCCTATCTGGGAACTGTTCATTGCTTCCAGTCCAAATGCCATTAGCATCTGTTGCCATCTGTGGATCAGGGTTAGATCCCAGGACTTTTTCAAGTGCATGTCGTAATTCTAGTTTGAAGTGGAACTGCTGGCAACAGGAGGAAGGACAACAAACTTGATGTGGAGGCTAGCACATAACACCATTATCATCAGGACAGAACTGAGTTCCTTGCACTATCATAATATATTATTTAATGATACTATAATCTAACAGCAGTGGTCCTGCTGTTGATGGCTACTTGATAGACCTGCTATGGTCTATCAATGCACAGCAGTTGGACAGGGTTTATCAGTAGCCTTAGGTTATATCCAATTTGAGAAGCCTAGGAGTTTTTCATGCATTTGTATAACAATTTCATAATTAGAGATAAGATAGTAACAAGTGATTAGGAAGGTAAAATACATTTCATGTATGTATGTATTTTTTGTACGTATAAACATAAAAATCATGTAATCATTTATATTGGAAAAGACCTGTAAGAACATTGAGTATACATAGACACCTCCACACATGGATCTATTACTATGATTCAGATTACTAGGAACTCTGATAAGTAACAATATGCATGACAAATAACATATTAAAATTATTTTGAACCATAAGCAGAAAAACATTCTACAGTTTTCTATAAGATACTCTATTCTAATGATACTTTAAAGATAATTAGCTGTGCTACCAAAAAGAACTGACAAATCCAAACCTTCAGTGGAAAACCAATTAACCATTATATAAGGATCACAAAATTTAACCATGGGGAGAATACATCAAGTAGATTGCCTTAAATTATGTGTATAAAACTAACTCACACAACTGAAATGCTGAAGCACTTTTCTCCAGAATCCAGTATGCAAGAACAACCACTCTGGTTTTCTGTATTGATATAAAGCTAAATATTGCTTTATTATCAGTAAAATACCTGACTTATTTTACTCTTTGTATTTAGTCTGATAGGTTGCCCTTAAGGCTTGGCTGCACCTTGGATGTATCACTAGTATTTTAGCTACGCCATTCCCATGTGTCCAAGCTCTTTCCCCACTTCCTGGGTCATGCCCTGGTCACAGCACCCTGCAGCTCTCATCTGATTAATGTTCCTGGGCTCACTGGGTGCTGTCCCCTGAGCTGTGTCCAGCGATCCTGGGACTGTGTGTGACGTGCTTCCCCTCATGGGTCTTGTTCCTGACCACAGCCCATGTCCATCCTCAGGGAACTGCTCAATGCCTGGGCTGGGTGTCCTGGTGCCTCTGGTGTCCCTGTTTCTGGCTGAGGAAGTGGGATGGGCCCTGCCTACTCCTTCTGTCCCAATGAGCCCAATGCAAGATCCCATATTTCCCAGCACCGTGGTCCCATGAAGCCACAGACCCCCATTGTGCCCAGGCACTATCTTCCTTGGTATTCTGGTCAGGGCTTTTTATGGTTTGAAAGTAACCACTAACTCTGGAGGACACAGACACAGCCTGTCACTCATCTTGACCAAATAACAAACAAGACATAATAACAGTGTCTAAGCCACAACTGCTATGCCTGGTGCAATTTTTTCCTATTTTTTTTCAATAAGTGATCACAAAAACAGAAATATGTGAAGAAAAAGATTAAAAGAAAAACAAAAATTAAAACAGACACATGGCTTGAGGTTGACTATAGTGACAGAATCATGTACTCTAGGATGCATCAAGCCCTTGGAAAAGAAAATGATTTCTCAATATTTAATTTAAATTTAATTTTAAATGGGAAATTGTAAATAAAATTCAATAAAGATTAAAAATATTTAACAAAGTCAGCACTTTGGTCATAGTAATGCATAGTTTGCAATATACATGTAATATTAAATCAATATTTAATAATAAAATCTGTGTAGTACTCGTTGCAAAAGAATTACACTAATGGAAGTGCTTTATGTGTGATACCAGCATTTGTTGGTTATTCCATGTAATTTTTTTAATTCCTCTTCAAAAAAAACCCCAAAAAGCATCCATTAAAAAAAGAAAAAAAAAAACCAGCTTTCTGTAGCATCAATATGGTTTAGTTCACCTGAATTTAAATGCTTGTTTTTGAATTTATGATCAAATAAAATATAATTTCATTGCAAAACTAGCTTCTCTACAAAGAAAATACAACTGAATTCCACCAAAAGCTCCAGGTTAAAAAATAAGAGATACATGTTCATAGTTGAAGGTGTCTTTAAACTTATGCTTAGCCCCATCCATTTTTTTCCAGCACAACAATATTATTTTAAAGAGACATGTAATTGTGTTGCATTTTGAAAGCACTGTTAATTATGCACAATCAACAAAGCTATTACGTGACACTGCAAAATGTACAACTAATGAAAATGTAATCACCAGACCTTATCATTTTAGCTGAAGTTCTAATTTAATAATACAGTTTCATATACCCAAGAGCTTCTAAACAGTTACTTATCATGCCAATTTCCATTATCTAATCCAAAATAATTATGTTGATTCTCCTAAATTATACTAATAGCATCTTGAAAAGGTCTACCATTTCAAAAGGTTTATGACAATGTACACATATATATCACATTAATATGTCCATGCTGTATTTTTCCTCATTAACAAAGGTTTTTGGAATTTATAATTTAACCTTGCAGATGTACTTTTCTGTGACCAGGCCACAGATTCAATTGGTTTCTTAAGTCCATAAACCAAAGACTGCATCAAGAACACTTCATTTTCTTCTACTTTCTTCGCTTCAGATAATTGCTAATTTACAGTATTATTTTCAGTCTCTTGATGCCCAAGTTCTGAAGCTCAGTTCAGTTTGAAATTTAAGACTTTACTTTACATTCATAAAATCAATGGCAAGGATCTATAATCATTAGGAAGATATTTCATAAATATTGCAAGACTTGACCTTAACTGCAGAAATGACTTGCTGACAGAACCTCCTCTTCGTATAACTCCCACCACCTGTTGGAGCAAGGAGGGAGGTGGAAGTGAGTGGTCAGTGAGAAAGGTTGAATATAGTTTGCCCTTAAAACACGAAGAACTCTGGTTTGAGCCCCTTCACTCTCCATATATATCTTGAATACTCAGAAATGTGAATGTCTCTAGGTTCTCTTGATACAACTTTCCGTTCTAACCTGGAAACTCCCTAACTAGACAGCAACTAAGTACCACACAGCTGCTCACTCACTCCCCCACCAGCAGGATCAGCAGGACAATTGGAAGGGTAAAAGCTGGAAAACTTGTTGGTTGAGATAAGGACAGTTTAGTAGGAAAAGCAAAAGCCACATCCAAATGCAAAGCAAAACAAGGAATTAATTCACTGCTTCCCACGGGCAGGCAGGTGTTCAGCCATCTTCAGGAGAGCAGGGCCCAATCACATATAATGATTACTTAGGGAGACAAACACTGTCACTTGAAACATTCCCTGCTTCTCCCTTCTTCCCCCCACCCCAGCTTTATGTACTGACCATGATGTCCTATGGTCTGGAATATCCCTTTGGTCAGTTTAGGTCACCTGGCCTGGCTGTGTCTCCTCCCAACTTCCCATGCACCCATTACTTCCTTGTCAACATGGCAGTATGAGCAAAAAGGGCCTTGTTTCTGTGTAAGCCCTGCTCAGTAATAACAAAAATATCTTTATATTTTCAACCTGTGTTCAGCACAAAGCCAAAACACAGCTTCATACCAACCAGTGAGAAGAAAATTAATTCTATGCCAGCCAAAACCAGCACAGAAGGAAATCCACAGACAGTGGAAGCAGGGACAGGGGACCTGGGAAGAGTACAGGGATACTGTTAGACTGTGTAGGGATGGGCTTATGAAAACTGAGGCACAGATATAAGGGATGTGAAAAATAACAAGATGGGATTCTGTGCATACATGGGTCAGAAAAGAAGTGCACCTTCACCAAGTTTGTAGATACCAAGCTGAATGGTACAGTTGACACAATAGAAGGAAGATATTCCTCTCACCTACCTTTGGTTGTACACTAAGAATCTTATTCAGTGTAGCATAAGAAGATTGTCATAAATATTCTCTGTAACTTGAAGAGGAAATCTAATGGCCACCTCAAGCTGCATCAGGTATAGTTCACCACCCCCACAGTATGTACTAAGTCACTAGAAGGACAAGAGCTTTGTAGAGTCTACACGTCCAGGTCATTTTTCCTGGCACAGATACTAAATGCTTCTGCTCCTGTTACACACCTCCACCACCGCTTATGTATATATGATCCTCCTGCAGCCTGTGGGAAGACGACACCAGAGCAGATAAACATATTGCAGCCTGTGTAGTAACCCATGACAGAGTAGGTAGATGTCTCCTGAAGGGACTCTGTCCTGCAGAGAGTCCATATTGGAGCAGATCTTCCTGACAAGCACTGAAGGATGTGGAAGAAGGAGATGCAGAGAGGGACTGTTATGCCTTGGCCACAACCCCCACCCCCAATTCTCCATTTCCTTCTGCTGCCTGGAAAGAGGGAAGGTAGAGGAGTTAGGAATGAAAGAGTAAAAGTGAGCCTGAGAAAAACGAAGGTGGGGACGCAGTATTTCAATTTAGGTCTTTGTTTCTCACCATGCTAATCTATTTTAATTGGCAATAAAAAAAATTAATTTACCCCAATTCCAGTCTGTTTTGCCTGCTACAGTAATTGGTAAGCGATCTCCTTGTCTTTATCTCGACCTGTGAGATATTACATTTTATTTTCTCCCCTGTGTCCTGTCAGGGAGAGGGAGTGAGAAAGCAGGTAAGCGGGGGTCTGGCAGCTGGCCACCACAGCAGTGCATCAAAGTTTGTGCCCACAGCAGTTATAGCAATAACCAAGTGTCTGTAGAACTCTTAACTAATGAATAACTCTACTGCTATGATTTTGGAAATGGTTTATTTTCTAAAGTGACATGCTCAAATTCTGAATCCCTGTTATTTTCCTGAGTTTTCTCTAGATAGTAGAGCCCCTTAAACTGATATTTTGCTGCTCAAGATCAGTTAAAGAAGTTGCTCATGTAAAGGCTAGTGTTCTCCTTGAAACATAAACTGGGTTCTGAAAGGGACTGCAACCCTTTCAGTGGATCAAGGAATGAAAAAGCAGACCCCAGAATTACTTAACAGATATGGCAATGAGGCCACACAGAGGTACACAAAGCATAGTCAACCCAGAGAATCCACCTGACAAGCAAAAAGACAAGATTCAAAATATTTAAGAAATTTATATAAATAATGAAGTCTTCTACAGCTAAGATAACCGGAACAAAAACTAACTGATGGATGGAACAAAAGCAATCTGCAGAGGGAATATTTTCTGTTTTGACAGGCTATCTCATAATTTTCTAGTACATGATTCCCGGAACATCTTATATTGCTGTTCCATGCTTATGATGAGAAATAAAATACTCATAAACATATGCAACATATATATTAAAGACACATTGTTGAAAGACACCCTTATTCAGGACTTGTTAGTACTGCAAGATATCGAAAATTAGAGGAAAAAGCTCAGGAAGGGGAAAAAAGATCTATGGGTACATCCATACAAATAAACTTCATATACAAACAGAGCTTCTTTGTCTGAGGACTGCTGACATCGGATGGCTCATGTCCCTATAGCAAAACTCTCCTTTCTTCCTTCAGCTAGAATGGGGAAATACATGTTTACCTGGTTCTGTCCTCTGCTATTTCCTGAACAGTATTTGAGATTTGTTTGGGAGAATACTAGATTATGCAGGCTGAAGAAATAAGGTTCATGCCAATAAGTGAATTGTAGGGGCAGTTGCGAGCCAGTGCTCAAGGTTGCATCTCGACAAAGTTTTATTTACTAACAAAGGCACAGCATGCAATCCTTTCTGTAAAATCAAATTCTTTTTTTCAAGCTGAACACACCCTGATCCCTCAGTCTCTCTTTACAGATCAAAAATTGCAGCCCTTTAATCAATTCTGTACTGAGAGTACTTTGGCAGCTTTTGTTTGTATAAAGAAAACAAACAAAAAACCAGCTAAAGAGCAGACTGATATTTGCAAACATTCATAAAACTCTGTCTTAGCTAGGATTATGCTCCCTTGGGTTAGCAGCTTTTCAGGAAACAAAATTAAACTCTACTTACCCCATTACAGAACTACAACATACCATGAGATAAAATAATAATGACTTTTTTTTCTGTTTCTCCCTAATGCTTCCTGGGAGAAACTTGGATTTGTTTGTTTTGGAGTTTGGGTTTGGGTTTGGGTTTGGTTTTGTTTGGGTTTTTGGTGGGGATTTTTTTTGTGATTTGCTGAAAGATGTCCATGGAGTAGTTGCAGGCACAAAAATATGAAAACTGGCAGAAAATATGCTGTGTAAGACAGGATTCTTTAGTCTTCCTTCACTATTCTAGATAAGATGTTGAGAGTGCCAGTTAGTGATTTCTTAGTCCATAAACCAGAACCTGTGCTGTTCTTCATTTAACAAAATAACCTTGTCACACAAGTGATCTGAGGAATGGAAAGTCTTATATTTTAAGACCACTGTTAGTGGCTGAAATGCAAATGGTCTGCATCTCTGCACCACAACATTACATCTAGATAGAGTTATCATGAACTAGAGAAATTAGATTGAATATTAGTGAATAAAAGCAAATCTGCATCACTGTAGTTTTTTTTTCCCACTTGACTTGGCAGTCGGTCATTCTGATACTTTCATTTTGACGTGTTTTAGATTTCCCATACTCCTTGCACTTCAGTTCTTTAGAATATGAAATGATTTCTGAAATGAAAGATGCAAAGGAATTAACTACCATACCAATCACAAAATCCTATGTTATGTCAAGACCTTGCCAATGGTATGTTTGATTTGGTAAAGTGTCTGAGGAGGAAGAGAAAACTCTTAAATTCATAAAAGACCTGTTTGGGTTTGGGTTTTTTAGTGTAAGGGTATTTGGAGGAGGTGGGGAGGGGTTGTTTGGTTTTGTTTGCTTGTTTCTTTTTATATGTTCATATCCCCATTCTTTCCCTAATTTTGGATAGATCTTCCATTTTTCTTTCTTGCAACCCATTATTTCAGTATTACAATTCTGCTTCCCTATCCTATCTGGTTTTGTGTCAGCTAATAGATCTAGATTGCAGTATTTTTCCACAGATGATGGTTAAAATTAATTTACCTATCTTAAAAGCACTTAATATTAAATTTATTGAATTGCTTTTCATTATCACTATTCTATAATGGTCATAAATTATCATTATCTTGCTGCTTCTATAAAAGACAATTTAAAAATATTTTATAAATACATAAAGAACAAAAGGAAGGCAAGGAGAATCCCCATCCATTATTGGATGCAGGGGGAACATAGTGAAAAAGGATAAGGAAAGAGCTGAGGTATTGGATGCCATCTTTACCTCAGTCTTTAATAGTAAGATCAGTTGTTCTCTGGGCACTCAGCCTCCTGAGCTGGAAGACAGGGACAGGAAGCAGAAGGAAGCCCCTGTAATCCAAAGGAAAATGATCAATGACTTGCTATACCACTCAGACACATACAAGTCTATGGGGCTGGATGGGATCCATGCAAGAGTACTGAGGGAGCTGGTAGCAGTGCTCACTGAGCTGATTTCACAGTCACAGAATCACAGAAGGTCAGGTTGGAAGGGACCACAGTGGGTCATCTGGTCCAACCTCCTTGCTCAAGCAGGGCCATCCTACAGCACAGAGGGTTCTTGAATGTCTCCACTGAGGGAGACTCCACAGCCTCTCTGGGCAATCTGTTCCAGTGGGTGGTCACCCACACAGTAAAGAAGTTCTGCCTCGTGTTCAGGTGGAACTTCCTGTGACACAGTTTCTGCCTGTTGCCTCTTGGCCTATCGCTCGGCACCACCAAGAAGATCCTGGCTCCATCCTCTTGACATCCTCACTTCAGATACTTATAGACATTGATGAGGTCCCCTCTCAGTGGTTTCTGCTTGAAGATGAAGAGGCCCAGCTCCCTCAGCTTTTCCTTATAAGAGATGCTCCAGTCCCTTAATAATTTTTGTTGTTCTCTGACGTACCTGTTCCAGGAACTCCATGTCTATCTTGTACTGAGGAGCCCAGAACTGAACACAGCACTCCAGATGTGGCCTCAGCAGGGCTAAGTAGAGGGGCATGATCATCTCCCCTGACCTGCTGGCAATGCTCTTCCTAATGCATCCCAGGATGGCCCACAAGGGCACAGTGCTGTCTCATGGACAGCTTGATGTCCACCAGGACCTTCAGGTTCTTCTCCACAGAACTATTTTGCATCATGTCAGCCCTCTGCCTGTACTGGTGCATGGGGTTATTCCTCCCCAGGTGCAGGACCCTGCATTTGCCTTTTTTGAACTTCAGATAGTTCTTCTCTGCTCATCTCTTCAACCTGTTAAGGTCCTTCTGAAGGGCTGCACAGCACTCTGGGCTATTGACAACTCTCCCAGCTTTGTCTCATCAGAGAACTTATTGAGAAGGCTTTTAACCACTTCATCCAAGTCACTGATGAATAAATTAAACACTAGTGGGCCCACTATCAAACTCTTGGTGACCACACTAGTGACAGGCCTCCAAATAGACTCTGTGATTATGACCCCCTGGAACCTGCCATTCAGACAGTTCACAATCCATCTCACTGGCCACTCAGCCAGTCCACACTTCCTGAGTGAATTATTTCAATCATTTACCAGAAGTCTTGGCTAAATGGGAAGGTCCAGCTGATTAGAAGTCAGCAAATGTGGTGCCCATCAATAAGAAGGGCTAGAAGGAGTCTGCCAGCCTGATCTTGGTGCTAGGAAGGTCATGGAGCTGATCATCTCAAGTGCCATCATGCAGCACTTGCAGTACAACTAGGGGACTGAGCCCCATCAGCACGGGTTTGTGAAGGGTGGGTTCTGCTTGAACAACCAGATCTCCTTCTATGAAAAACTGACCTGCTTTGTGTATGAGGGAAAGGCTGTGGATGTTGTTAACCTGAACTTTAGTAAAATTCTTGACACCATTTTCCACAGCATTTTCCTGGAGAAAGTGTCTACTCACAGCTTGGACAGGTGTGCACTTCACTGGGTGAAAAACTGTCTGGATGGCCAAGCTAGTGAGTGATGATGAATGGAGTTACATCCAGCTGGTGGCCAGTCACAAGTGTTCCCCAGGGCTCAGTATTGGGGTCAGTCCTGCTTAATATCTTTATCAATGATTTGGGCAAGGGGATTTAGTGCACACTCAGTCAGTTTGCAGAGGACACCAATTTGGATGGGAATGCTGATCTGTTTGAGGAAAGAAAGGCACAGTCCAGAGGATCTGGTCAGGCTGGATTGATGGGCTGCGATCAGTTGCATGATATTCAGCAAGGTGAATTGCTGGGCCCTGCACTTGGTCACAGCAAGCCTGTGCAGTGCTACAGTGGATGACTGTGGTTAGCCCAAATCCTGCTACTTGTACATGGCAGAGTAGTAGAGAGAAAGACATGGTAATATCAATTTGAAAAAACTTTGCTCTGATATATAACATGGGGACCTATTTTGCCCTCAGAACTGAAAAAAAACTTCTTGATGAACTTATATTTCTGTAAAATGTATTTTGAAAACTCATGCCTTTATAATCATATCTTCCCAAGGCTGAAAACTGTTGTTGCAACAAACTAAAATTAAATTTTATGCAGTGGCAGCCAAAAAGTTATGTTTGAAAGATCTTAAGAGTTGAGCTACGGTTAGGTATACCTCAAGAAAAAAATAAAGACAAAGGAGAAAGAACAATCTGCAGATTCTGAGGGAGAAAAAATGTCTTGGAAGTTATTCTAATTCGTAGTTGAAAGTGATTGAAATATTATATTTTAAGAGTGGATATTAATTCTTAATTAACAACTAGAACAATAATGTATTTAGTAATAACATTCTCATTGAAGAACATGTTGCACCATTCATCCATTTTGTTATCACTGTACGGTAAATTAAAAATAACTCTATCTCTTCTTTCAGTATATTATCTTGTGTCATTCTTCGAATCTAATGTATTCGAATCAAAGTTGTCTTTATTTAAAAATACACTTATTGCATAAATACTTCATTTTGAAAGGGACCTTAGAATTTCCATAGTACAACATTCTGTTCAAAGCAGAATTAACTAAGTCCATTTTGCCCAAAGTTTCATGCTTTTGGGACTTGGACCTTCGCAGAATGGAGAACTGCAACACATCAAGGCAACCTTTTCCACTGCTCAACTGTTTTCTTTGTGGATATATTTTTTTACTAGAATCAAGTCAGAATCTCTCGTGTTTCACCTTATGACCATTGGTTTTTAGTGTTTTTTCTTTTTTAATCTGGTATTCTATTCAATTGTAAATTATAGTGATGGAACTTAAAGAGAGTCACAAATGCCTGTGGTAGCTGAGAAAGGACTTTACAGAAAAGAGTTTACAAAAATGGAAAATAATATCTGAGATAAGCTAATGCACTTAAGGATCTAAAGGTAACCATGTTTGCTGCACTCTTAATGCTAAAACTTTGCAATTGTGTAAGCATAAAATCATATCACATCCACGGTATATATTAAGCAGATCATGCAGTTCTACTCAGTTGAGTTTATTAAAATGTCAGTAAAATAAATCAGTAGGCTAATGTTAATTAATGATTAAGCAAAAAAATTAGCTCAGCAGGTGAGCAGTTTATCTGCTTAAGGTGAAAATCTGCTTAATTCCTGTCTTAAGTCTTTCACGCTATTAGATTACAAACAGAATTTTAACTAAGTATAACAAAATTGTTAAGTTTCATTACTGCATCATAATAGCTATAGTCTATATGTGATCTCTATGCAAAATAAAAGGAAATCTATGTATAGAATAATAATTACTTGGGCTGACTGAAAATATAATAAGGAGTGAGTTGAGATTTCATATTTAGTAGAGAAGAACAAATTTAAAAAACATAAAATGAATCTACAAAACTTCCTGGATAATATAAAATAATTATACATTTTATTTAGATATTAATTTGTAGGAAGGACAAGAAATGAGCAAATAATCTTTCTCAAATTGCTATGCTGGTAGCAGAAAGCATCCCCTTTCCCTCCTCAACGTTAAACACCTGTGGAGCACAATCAAGAACTGTGTGCATAACTCACATGCCTTGTATTAGCATTACCCCTTTTCTCACTAATCCTGAAAGCTGAGCTAATCAGAGAACCCGAGTATGGAAAATTTGCAAATACAGCAATCAAAGGCATCTCTGTTCATGCTTGTTACTGTCATTAGTATCTGTTGCAGTTTTTAGATGCAGATGGGTGTTGTTCCAGCAAAAGTTCTTAAGAGTTACTTTTTATTGCAGGGTATAGATTACTGAGGAGTGTTTATTCACCTAGAGAGACAGGTGGTTAGAGGGCAATTGCCATTTCTCACATCTATGTTGACTATAGAGTTGATAGCAAATTGTTATCCTAAAATGAGCCTTTCAGAGGGCCAGAGCTGATGTTCTTTTACATCCTTATGTAACATCAACTGTGCCTGTAAAGAGATCATTGTTACTGTCTCATCCGATCTTTTGTAGAGCAAAAGCCTAGATCTTCCAGAACCTGTAATCTAATTGCAAATGTCATTTCAGAGTAAAGTAACACGTGTATAAACAGCTAATTTCTGGGAGTTCTACTTGGATATAGCATGAGAATAACCACTGATCTGCAGCTGTAACTAATATCACTGGTTTGGGCAGTTTCTGACAGGGTCAGTTTTTTTGTGTGTATTTCAGCAGCACGGAAACTGATTGTTTCAGTCATGTAAATGTCTTCTAGATGTCTCAGTTTCTTAGCTGTCCACTCATCCAGGAGTGAGCTAATTATGCTGTATCAGTCAGTTGTAGCAGTACTTTCACAATAATAAATTAAAGGAAATCTATTCCAAATCATCAGTCGGAAGTAGATCTAGGATTACTTGTATTTTTCAGAGAATTCTTGTTTTCTGTATTTGTGCATTAAATGGATAGTCAAAATGCCCTACAGGTAGTTCTGTTTTTTTCCTCCATTTGCTCTTCTCTTACCTTTATGATATACCAGTCATCAGGGTTAATTTAGTTTAATTTTTTCGAGATTTTTTTCACTGTAATCTTAGCAAGGGATGTAGGTCTTCAATTATCAAGTTCTGAGCCAGTAGCACTACAGCTAATTTTGACTGATGCTTGTCAATAGAGTAAAAGCAGAATTCAAAGATATTCTTCAATCTTTAATGAACATTTTAAAATATAATATGCTGTTAAAAATTATCTAAATGTCTCTCACACGTATTTGTACATTTAACTTTAACAGGTAGGAACAAACAGATATTGCACAAAATATGTACAAGATTAAAGAATATGGAGATAAAGGGTTTTCAGGTACAAGGTGACCTGAAAGGAATTCACAATTCTTTGGTTTTAAGAAAATACTTTTTAACTCTTACCTGCGAATATTTGGAAAGAGATCACATTTATCCCCAGGCTAATACTTTTCTTCTCTAACTAGAGAAGATTTTTCTGTGTTGTGAATGTACCCTGGTCCACCCGTGCAAAAGCAAAGTACTGCAGATTCTTCTGTGTTTAATTATTTTGTGTGCCTTATCTTTAGCCGACAATCTTTTTGTGCAGAATTGCTTTTTCACTGCCAGTAGAGGGAGCACAGACCATTGGATTTTAGTAGACAAAATAAGTTAAAATATCAGCTGTTTTTTAATATTCTAAGCACATTTTTATTTAATTAATTTGCAAAGAGTAGTTAATTTATATTACATAATCAAGATTTTAAATCTTTTTAGTTACTATGGTCATTCTGAAAATAATAGTGTGTCACTTTTATGAAATTTTAGGGTGAGGTGCCTGCAAGTAATTTTTTTCAAGGAAAAAATTACTGCCTGACATTAGTAATCTGATCAGGTTCTTATAAGCAGTCCTTAAAAATCAATTTTAAAAATCAGTAATCCAGAATCAGTCTTTACCTACTTAACCTTTACAAGATGCAGTAATTTTGCTCAAAGAGGATAATCAGAATAAAGATAAATTTAGTATTGTAATTAATATTTCACACAGTGGTTGTCCTACTAAAGTTTTTTAAGTGAAAAAACATTTTTGTTTTTAACTTGTTGAGTTTACATTTTTGTGGGAACAACTATTGAGTAACTTAGAAATTACTTCTTAAATTAAAATATTCTTGAAAATAACGTATTCTGGATTTTCGTAGCTTGTATTGCAATGACCTTTTATCACTCCTTTGCATTACAAGCTGTCAAATGGCAGGGTGTCTTATTTCACAGATCCTTCTACAGCTTCTTTTTATGTTTTGACTTTTTCTATATGTTCTTGCTTTATCAATCTTTCATCATTAAATAAACCAAACACTCTAAACACAATAGTTTCTGTCGGAGTTACAGCTACTTGGCAGCTCTCAAGACATATAATTTCTGTAATATTTGATATTTTCTAGCATTATAACGATAGACCAATTCAGATTATTTGATTGCTGTTGGATTTTTATTTTTTTTTGGCTAGTAATTTATCAATTGATTAAGTCAATAGTCTGAATAGCCAATAAAACTATGCTAGGTATAGCTCCAACTCCCAAGTCAACCTCTGCCTGATAAAGGTTAATGTCAATCAATCATAGATTATAGTTCAATATCACATAAAGGATCTGTTTGGCTGTTGGTTGTTTTGGTTATTGTTCTTTGTTGTTGTGTTTGTGAATATGGGCTGTAAAGCACACACATATTAATTTCAAGGTAATTGGCTTACCAACATACATTTAATAAGTAGTAATTCTGTGATTTTGAAGGTAAATAATTTGAAATTTGGTCTTCTGGGAGATTCTGAACATAGTCTAATGCCATTTTCTTCTGCTCTATTTCTTTTAAAGAAACCCTAATTTTGCTGTTTCTTTCTTATACAAAAAAACCCCTTCAACAGAAAAAACATATGCAGATATTTTCTGAGTATCTAAGATTTATACACGTCCCTATATTTTTATTTCTCTATAGCACACAAGAAAGTTCACTGTGACTTCTATGTCAAACTTTAAACTAGGACACAAAACTAAACCTCTTGCCTATGCTTGTTTAAAACCAAAGGAAGATATTATCATAGTTGAACCTTTTAACTCTTAACATTGTTATTCCTTCTGCTGCTGAAAAACTCACCTAACTCTTTTAATGTCTGGCTGCTACCCTTTGATTTCTGTCATTTTGCTCTTGTCTGTAGGAGTAGGAAATGGTATCTAGGCAGACAGTAACACTCAACTTCTATTACTGTCCGAGCTTATTTTTCCAGAAGTGCAATGAAAGCATTGGCATTCATTTCTAACAAAATTTTCTCTAATATTTCTAGAGGTCTAGGGGATTTCTTTTCTGCCCTGTGGATAACCTCTGTATTGTGAGCTTGAGCACTCACAGAAGGCACTTGGTAATTAAAATTCTACCTTTGAAATTCTTCTCAGTGTGGGAAAATGAACCTTTCACCTTCCAGAACCAGCTTTTCCCATAATGTCTGACTATGTACTTTCCATTGGTTTTAAGCTGCATTTGGAAATCTCATTGAGGTTTAAAATTCAGAGTATTAATGGATCTCTGAAGATGTGTGTACATTTATAAGTTTTGAAAAGTAGGCATTCAAATTGTAAGTTATTTTAAATGCTCTTCTGTGTCCTTTAAGAGTATTCTGAAATATGTTCAAGTAACAGCTATTGTGACTTATAGTTTCTAGATAACTTCCATCATAGAAACTTAAACAACAGAAGTAATTAATGATTAAAAACTATATATTATAATGTCTGAATGATTTACTTTAAAATGTTTCATTTAAAACCGCCATGAAAAATTGGTGTCTCATTTATATAGTCCAAATAAAATGGTTTGATGGTTTTCATTTTTATTCAATTTATTGGGGTTTTTATTACTTTAGAAGATGTCTGAGTGAAAGGGGTTTTTTTTGTCCAAAGTAAAATATTTTTCCTACTTTAAACACTTGTTAGAAAAGATAAAACTCCTTAGTTCACATATCTGTAATGATAAGAGATAATCCTTTCCCCTCAAAGCTAAAGACTAGAGGGGGTGTGGGGGTGTAGACAAAAAAGCCACCAAAACTGAACAATTCAAGTGCGAAAGCATTATCCCCATTTTTCAGATTAAGAACTGGAGCATGGTTTTCAATTAGTCTACTGAGAGGTCTAGAGGATGAAATAAGCTTGACATTTGAGGGATTGAGGAAAATTTCTTTATGTACTCTTCTGGAGTGGAAATAATACTCTGAGGATACAGACAAATACTTCTGAAAATGTAGCAGCAGATTTCTCAGTCTGTTTTCCTGTAATGAAAACAGAAGAAAAAGAAATCAAATGTGCCTTTTAAAATGGACTTATTAAATAATCATGCATTTCTTAAGAAATGTTGAAAACCCAGAACAAATCACCAGTGTTCCACAACAGAAACAAAAATTTATAGTGCAAAACATATTTTGTTGGGGGGGGGGTATTATATTTTTATATTTTTTTTCTACAATATTCCCTTTTGTTTTTCTCTACTGACATGTTTCATGTAATGATTCCCAGACTGTGATTTTGTCACACTAAGATTTTCTGTTAAATAGCTGTCTTCCAGGTCTATATTTCTGTTGTTTCTATCGCTGCTTCACTTTTTTTCTTATTTCTCTTATAGCTCAAATGCTATTACCTAGCAAATTTTGCCTATTCCAAGTGAAAAGTTTCTTCCCTGCCTACCAGCCTAATATCTCCATATAAACTGGAGACAGACAACAAGTACGAAACAAAATTTTTGTTCTAGTGCTTTTTATTAATAAAAAATCATCCTTTTCTGTGAAAAGGATTAAAATTAACTTTGGCAGAAGAACCTTCATTGTCAGAGAGATGGTACAAGAGTCAGAAATACTTCAGCATCAGTTTGAGGAATTTTCTGTGTTTCTCAGATGGCTGATAAGTACACAACTCATTATTTCATATTTCTCCTAACTTTTGCCACCTTTGTTTTTCTGGAATAGCAAATATAAATCTTGGCATTCATAATGAAGCTGAGACCTGTAAAAATGCAAATATTTTTGAGTAATTCCAGTTAAATTTCCTCAGAGAAAGACAATCAATAGATTCAATAACTTCTAAAAGTAGTTTACTATAGAAAAAATTGGTAACTCCAGTTCCTATATTGATCTTCATCATGAGTTAACTTAAAAATGCTTATACTGTTCTTGCCACTGACTGAGAGTTTGACTATTAATCTTAGTAACCATAGAATCATAGAATGGTTTGGCTTGGAAGGGAACTTCAATATCATTTAATTCCAGCCCCACGCCCTGACATGGGGAGGGACATATGACAGGGTTTTTCTCTGCTTGTTCTACCCCTGTCAGAGGATAACTAGAGAGCTGATGGATTTCTGCACAGTTTTCCTTTTCTGTTTTGTTTTGTTTTGTGAGTCAGAGAACAACTGAACAAGAACCACTGGTCTCAGCAATCCCTCACTCTCTCCATCTTTTCTAAAATATAACAGCATTGCTTGATAACAAGCTTACTGAAATCAAAACTAGCTTTTTTCCATCATCTCATTAACTTCACCATACTTTGCTTTTGACTCTAAATTTTTAAATTTCTTTCTAATGAAGATTTAAATTGTATAGGCAGAAACCTTCATTTCCTCTATTATACGGAACGAAAGTCTAATTAAACATATCACTGCTGTAGCTCTTTGTTTACTAAAATCCTTTTATATTTTCTTGAAGATTCATAAAGCCTGTTATACAACTGCAAGTGGTTCAGCAAGGTCATTGCCTTACTCCCTTAACATAATGGCATCCATATCATACTGAACTGTTGGCTTAGATACACAAAAAAAATCCAAATATTTTCTTATCTACTTTATCAACAGTGATATTGACCTAGTGTTTATTAATTTCTAATTACCCGAAAATGTTCATCTTTTCCTAAAAGGACTATTAAAAAAATAATATAGAAGTTTAGTTATTTTAGAATTATCATTGATTTTCTTGCACTCATGATTATGACACCTGATAAGTCTACTGTCTGTCTAGCTTCCTAAACATCTGATCTGTTAGTGATCATTGCCTTGCTGTTGCTTTTTTTAATTCCCTTGGCAAGCATTAATTTAGGGAATTGTATTATCACAGAACATGATGTCCAGAAATGAGAGCATGGACTTAGTAAAAATGATCAAAAAATCCTTGATAAAACATTTATTTTGTACACTTTGCGTTTGCAAATACATAGAAACAATGAAACAACAACAGCATCCAGCTGTATCCATAAATTAATGGGATTGGATGAAGTACTCTGTTAACATTTTTCTAGGCCAGATTTGGCCAACCTTAGTGAATGTAACTGTTCAACATGAATAAGGTTTGCAGAATATATCTCTAGTGGATTATAGCTCTACTCAATCTATGATTGCTTTATTCCCATCACCAGTACTTCTCCCCTTCTTGCCTCCTTCTGTGTTTCTTTGTAGAAATCTAGGCAGGCTGGTAAAAGTCTACTGCACATCCACTGCACAAAATAGTTGTGTCACAGAAGTAAATCCAAAAGCTGTCAATTAAGTTGATGCTTTGTACTTTATTCTGTTGCTCTGCATAGCAAGTTTTAGGAAGAATGGTTCACATGCCTAACCCATGCTCACCTTCCCTGATGTACTCAACTCTGCTGGTGTCTCTGAGGACAGCATTTTTTGTTTGGTTCTCATCCACTCTTTCACCCTTGCAGTGACAAAATACAGTGGGTATATTTTGATTGCTACCTGTGCAACCATCTGTGGCTGTAGCTAACAGTACTTTCTTCAGTCTTCTCTGTGGGTTACAGTCTGGTCTACACAGATGAAAGAGATGATTACTCGAGTTTTTCTGTCAGCGAAATGTTGATGCACTTGTGTCTCTCATATATCTTACTGTCTATGTAATCATAACAAACCCTCATTTTCACCTTCTTAAACTGTTTGGAGTCTGTTCCAAAATGGAAATCCTTATCAGTCTTGGGAAATCACACTTCTTTTCTAAGATAATTCTTACAATCAGCAACTGGAGAGTTGAAGATTTCAGGAACATATGTGTGTATTTATACATTCTTGCTCTACTGAGAGAACATTGCTGACAGATCTGACAGCACTTTCTGAGAGATGCAGGAGTAGTAGTAAACAAGATGGCTGGGACTTGTATATTATAGTGGTTTTGAGTTATAACTATACATAATAATGTGTTTCTCCTTACTTTTATGTAGTTTGAAATATTTCAATGAAACCATGAGTTATTCTAAGAAATGCCCATACTATTTAGACCCTGTCTAGTCCTCTAGTCCATTTTCTTCTGCAATGAGCAGGGACATCTTCAACTAGATCATGCTGCTCAGGGATTCATCCCACCTGGCCTTAAACAGATCCAGTGACAGGTCATCCACAACTTCTCAGGTCAACATTTTCAAGAGTCTCACAACCATCATAAGCAAGAATTTCTTCCTAATGTTTATTCTAAACCTACTCTCTCGGCATAAAACTGTTGACTCTTGTGCTGTCACTAGAGACCTTGGTAAAAAAGTCTCTCTCTAGCTTATAAAAAAAAATAAATTAGAAAAACAATTAAAGACATCACAACACAGAAACATAGCAAGGTTTACTGCAAGTTTTACTAAGCAATCTACACTAAAAGAGTGAAAGAAAAAATTACATTAAATTGTAGGTAATTATACTTTTGAGTGTCACAGAGTAGAAAAGTGATAACAGCAGCCAAAAGGAAATGGTCACAAATGCAGGAGACACTCCCTAATGATGTGATGTTCCTTCTTTTTGCATTTATGGGATACTTCCTATTTTTGTTTGGACCTCAACAGTTGCAAAAAAATTTTAATAGTGACTAATTTGGTTTAGAAATAAATAGATTAGCCACACTTTTGAAATTAATTATATGTACAAATCTTCCCCTCCTTACATCAACCTCAGAAGAAATCTTATCATTTTCTTATCTATGATAGTGGAAAACTTTATTCCTGAGACTTATAGACTGAGCTATACATCCCAGCTTGTAATCTTTCTCTCTCTCAAACACATAAACAAGCAAACAAATGAATGAAAATTTTTCCTTTGTCTAACCTAAACAACTTCAAGAGTAGTTTCTCAGCAGACCTTGATGATATTACTTATTTTGAAGTCTTGATGCAAGTATATCACATGCCTCTTAAATATTCTTTGAATGCTCTCCCAAGAATTCGATAATTTTATAAATTTAAAGCGGAATTTACATTCAGAATGGAGTTCCTTAAACCTATCAGTGTGCCCCATAATGAGGAAGAAGTGAGATCAATTTGACTTTTTTTTCCTGAAAAGGAAAACTTTTGAAGTCTTTGCTGATTTCCTTTTCTTTAGAATAGTAGTGTTATGGATGCTACACAATTTTATTTTGTATGACAGGAAAAGAAATTAAATGGCTGTGAGAGACTGGAGTGGTTAATGACTCAAACAATCCTCTTCAGTGCACAGGTGCAGAGGGCGTGCACACCTATTGCAGGAGGCTACAGCTGGATGTTTAACAAGACAAGGGAAGAGCCTGAGAAGAGGCAAATTCCGGGGTGGTGTTTTTTATCCTGCCAACGTCCTCCCTTATGTAATGGCTCAGGTGTGAGAACTCCCCTCCAGGAATGTACTGGGACATTCACAGGTGGTCTGAAGGTGTTCACCCCTTCTGATGGGTCAGAGTTGACTCAGCTCTGCTGACATGAGAAGCAGCTGTGGCATACACAACATTACAGCATTCAGCATGAAACTCCCTGCCCCAGGGGATCTACCTGGGCATTCCCACCTGAACCTAAGAGTATATAACATGTGTAACTTGGTGTTTTTTGATCTTTTTCCCCACCCCCGATGGACCAATAGTGTGACCATCACTTTGACCAACAGATATCAAAATGGTAACAATCAAGTCTTGTTGCAGGATCCCTATATACCTTTCTACTCTTATTTTTTCTTTTCCTTATTTCTTTCTATCTCTCTCTACCTCACATTCACTGTTAAATAAAACTTCACGCTATTGACTTTAGCATATGATCTTGTTTGCACCTTAATTCTGGCAGAACCATCTGTCTAATAACTTTCATAACTGGATCTTAACAATGGCAAATAGAAAACTCCCCTTGAGGAGAGTCGTAGAAGACAAATACATTTGTAGTACTCTGGTTGAGCTAGATTATCCTGATATATGTCTATTACATGTTACAGAGGAAATTATTATGATGCCATGTAAATATAGCTCCAACTAGCAGCCACTGCAATGGAATTACTCACAAGATTAGTATACAGTTTGATTATTTAAGTCAAGTCTACTTCATGTAAATAAAATGGGCTTTTTTAGTGAACAAACCTATGAGCAAGGGTAAGGAAATGAAATCAGCAGTTTTTTTCTCTTCAGACACATTATGGAGACCTATTAAATTTAGCCACTTATTAAATTGGATAACATAATTAATGTCAAGCCCTGCAATTTAGTGGCAATAATGTTTGGTGATTGATAGTTATGTAATTATGTAAATACACACAGAAACACACATTGACTCTCACACACAAAACTGTATTTAAAAAACTAACCAAAACAACAACACATTTACTGCTGAATTGTCCCTGTATGGAAGGTAACTTCCCACTTCCAGTGGAATAAGGTACAGAGTCAGAAGGACAAAAGTGAAAATAACTTGTGGTTGAGATAAACACAGTTTAATAAGTGAAGGGGGAAAATAAAAAAAAACACAAGTGATTCAAAGATTAAAAAAAACCTCACCACCTACCACCAGCAGACTGATGCCCAGTCAGTCTCCCAGCAACAGCTACCTTGGATAACACCCATTATATACTCAGTTTTATTGCTCAGCTTGATGTCATGTGGTATGGAACTTCCTTTTGGTCATTTGGGGTTTGCTGTCCCAGCTGTGTTCCCTCCTAACTCCCTGCATGCCCCCACTCTGACTGTGGGCAGAGTGGAAAATAGACTTTCATGCTGTGTAAGCACTTCTTAGCGAGCATTGCAACCCTGGTGCATGAACCTTGTTTTGGTCACAGATCCAAAACACACCTTCATATGGGTTCCTATAGAGAAAATTAATTTAATCCCACTTGGGCCCAGTAGAAAGAGTCTGCTGTCAATAATGCGTGCTCGACTTCAGATGGCTAACATTTCAAATTATCTGCTTTTTGGTTGAAGAGGAGAGGTATATTTAATCTTGGTTATAATTGTGAACACTATTGAAAATTGTGTATTTTATTTTCTTGTTTGGAAAATGACATCTACTCATTTCATAGCTTCCTCCTAGCACAGTGGGATTAACCATGTGCTTAGACTCTTAGAATCAGTAGACAGATCAACAGAAGTAGGAGCACACAGTGTTTGCACTTCTTTGACACTACAGGGGCAGAATTTTCTGGAGATGTCCTGACGTGAGCTAGTTAGAATTTGTTTAGCTGTAATTACAATTTTCTAGCAGTCAGGTCAGAATTTTCTAAAGTTGTTTTAGTTTAATTTTAGTTTATGAAGAAAACAAGTAGTTATTCTCTGTCAGATGAGCTGCCTGTGGCTCCAGAATAAAATATGGCATGGACAAATGGAAATATAGGGAAAATATCAGAGATCCCAGGCTAAAGAAGTGAAGCCTAGTGTTGTTCAGGTAAATCCAGTTTTAGAAAAAAGAGAATTAAAAAATTTCATTATTTAGAAACAATTAAATTTTGTGTACCATTTTCAGATAACATTAAAATAAATCCCCTCAGTCTTAAAACTGAGACGGAAGAAACTACCATGGCTCTGTTTCTGATGCAGAGGAGGAAGAAGTTCCTACCATGAACATCACCTGTCAAAGACTACAGGATTCTGATGACTGACTTTATCCCTCTCTGACTGCAATCAACAGCCTTATGATTTAAAAGGAAAACTGGAAATTTGAACATAATACCAGGAAAGTGGTAGATAGCATAAAGGTTTTCTTCTATAGAAAAGTTTTAACTTTCTTATTACTGAATTAATTTAAACAACTACTCAGATTTTAATCAAATCAATAATAAAGTTTTGCCTACCCTAATCAACTGTGTTTCACTGTTATACATGAAATTATTTTGAGCAAAAGAAATTGCATAAATGTCCATGGTAGAGATATGACTAAAATTTGGCTCTTTAATGCAGCATTCAGTTGCCTATAATACAATAATACACCAGGGAGTTTTTGATATTTATTTTTCAGAAAACATCATAATGTACTCAGCTCCTAGAAACTTGACAGCCAATTTCATTTTTTGGGAAGAGTCTCTTCTGATCACAGAATTAAAGCTAGGTTCTGGCAGAGAAGTCATTCCATGAATGTCGTGACTGAAAATGCCTAGTTTCTTTTGGATTACTGTTCTTGAACTGATTGAATTATCAGGGTTATATTGAGAAGTGATGCTATCAGCATGAAGAAAATATCCCCTAGTACTGAGAATTTTGATGACAACAGGCACACATTTGACAGAATAAATCCATCAATTATAATATCTGTTCTCTACCTGGCCATATACTTGCATTAAGATATAGTAATGTATTTATATTTGAGGCCTCCATATGTCCATCAACATTCCTTGGAATATTAACATGTTTACTAGGGAGGAACCTTACTGACATGTTGTTTAAATGTAAACATAGATATCCAAGCTAGTTCTTCCAGGTTTCTATAAGGCTGTTAGAGATAAACAGGCATGATTCCTTTTGTTCAATTCAGTTTATCAAAGTGTAATAATCTGAAAAAGTGAAATAGAAACTTGCTAAGATGTACAGTCTGCTCTCATCCAGACTTTTATTTTACCTGCTAAAGATTACATCATTCTCCTCCTGAGTCAGACACTGACATGAGAGTTAAAAATCGCTCTGTTTTCATAGAAATTCGCTGAGAAACTGTAGTACTTTGAAGCATAGGACTGTAGAATAATTTAGGTGGTAAGGAACCTCAGAACTTTTCTAATTCTGCTCTATACAAGGGTAGTTGTAAGGTTAGACCAGGTTGTTCAGGGCTTTGTCCAGTCATGAAAACCTCCAAGGACAAAGACAACAAAACCTCTCCAGGCATCATCTTCCACCACCAGGCACAACCTGGATGGAGAAAGCTTTCAGATCCAAGTCTGTCTTGTGCCTACTTAGGCCCATTTTCTCTCATCCTCCAACTACACACTGCTCTGAAGGACCTGATCTGTTTCTCTGATGAGAGTTCTTCCTGTTGTTAGGTTCCTCCCACGTTTGTTTCTTCTCCAGCCTAACCAAGTCCTGTTTCCTCAGGCTTCCCTAACACAGGAAGTTCTATATTCCAAGCATCCCAGCAGCCTCCTCCTGAATTTGTCCCACTTTGTATCAATGCCTTTCTTGTTTTGGAGGTACACTAAATTCCAAGATCAGTCTTTGTATATTTTCACATAAATGTTACACACTGCAGAAATGCTTTGTGACTTCTAAGTTTTAAACAGTTTTACCTATGCAAAAATTCATGCATTTGAGCTCACTGGTCTTGAATTAATTTTATTTTGAGATTTCTGTTCACATCTGAATCTCAAAGTAAAATTTAGGAGATGTAAGCCCCAGCAGATTAAACCTCTCTGCATAACAAATCTTCTGATTTTTCAACAGCTGCAGATAGCAATGGAGAATTCTTTTCATTCCTTCATTAAAGTCTACCAGCTGTATTTCCAGTATTTGACTTTTAAATTTCCAAATACCATCATTTACTTACCCAAATGTCCTTTGCTAATAAAAGGGACAGGATAAATTTCCTAATTACACCTAGCATCTTATATTGGAGTGTTTACCAACACAGATAGCTTCTTTTAGCTTATGGTTCATTTATTTGGTGTTATTAGCAAATTGAAAATATATTAATTACCCATGGTCAGTAGTCATTTCACTCAGACTTCATTTACTCAGTCACGTTTTATTCACACATTTTTTGTGACTGTTCTTTAAACAGAAAAATGGAATAGTTTTTCTTTATTTATTTTCCCTTCCCTCCTCTCCCTGCATGCAATATGCAGTGCGTGTGTGAGACTCATGCTGTTAGAAAACAGTGAGTATTACAGATGTAGGGTAAATATTTGTCTATATGCACACCCTTTGGAAAATTCAGTGCCTGAAAAACTCTATTATAGGAACCGAGTGTGCTGTAAATGGACATTTCACAGAACTTCTCCTTTCAGAGAGAATCCTGAGAAATCAGATTTATTGCCCCCAAAATATTTTTAGTCACGGTTAAATGAAAGACATAGATTAGGAAAAAAGTACAGTTAAGCAAGTATTTGCTGCATCTTTTTACAGCAACAACAAAGTCCTTTTAGAAATGGAATAGGCATGTAGTGGTTGATGAATATGGATCTATACCTTTCACTGAAAGCTAAATGCTGAAGGCAGAGGCACCTGGCCTTCTTCATGGTCTGTGTTATCCTCATTTAAATCATGGCTTCAAACGCTTTATAAGAGCCAGGCATGAAAAAGTTATTTTTTGGGAAGAATTAATTTTTTTATGGGTGTTTTCATCTGTTCTTAACAGAAACAAAGTTATATATTTTGAGGTGAATAGGAAACTTCCATTCAAATTAACCCTTGTCCTTCTAAAATTAACGGTATGTGTATCCTACAATGTTTTGAATCTTATGTTTTCTTTTAGAGGGACTTCTAGAGCAGGGTTATAACTCCTTCTATTTACCGTTACAGGCTTGTAGGTCAAGGACCTTGAGATGTTCCAGAGTAGATCCCATAAACATCTTTATTGACAATAGTTTTCAGTGAACTATTGCTAACAGTTATGGAGCAAAATTATGCAGCCCTCTAGGGCTATGCAATACAGCAAGCAGCTTTACTGTTAGTCCAACTTGGCTTGATTTCTTCAGGGACGTGATTCTTACAGCCATCTTTGATCTCTGGACTCTCCCCAGAGATCATGACTTTCATTCTTAGCTTTCAGATACATGCAGAGCTCAGCTTAATGTAATTGCAGTGGAAGTCTTTCATAGATCAATCATTGGTTTTCAAATACAAGTTATACATATGCAAACATTACAAGTCTTTGAATCTGTTACTTACTGTCATGAAATCAACTTTTTTGCATAGTTTATTGTTCAAGGTATTCTGTTCACAGAGATTTATTAGTCACATTAAAATACAAACTTGTGCTTGTTTCCTATGTATTGAATGGTTTTGATCACTGACACTAAGCAAATTTTTGCATTGACAGAATTTTGGTTTAAAAAAAAAAAATGTGACTAATCCCGGTTTAGACAAGACTTGCATGCAATATTCTGTGGAAATCCTAAAGCTAAACAGGACTTGCCCACGAGACTTCTGCTGAAGACTAAGTGAGATTGCCTCAGTAATCCAGGAGTTAAATTTTCTAAGTAAGCACATTGTGTATTGGTTGTGCAGTGAATGACAGACTCAAGACAGAAGGGAGTGTACCTCTGAGTCTTCGTAATGATGCAGGCATTACAGACATGAAGAGACATAAAGATGAAGATGGCAATAAAAAGGTAACCTGAGAATCAGGTGAAAGATATGAAAAAATCCTCTTCCTGGAGAAATATACTGAAATGTTCAGCTACCAAAATAATGGCAACTGTAGGGAAACTAGATATGCAAGGAATCCTAGAATTAAATTTGAATTACTTCTTGAAGAGAAAATTTTCTGAAGTAACTAATTAAATAAAAACATCAGTAATTTTTTTTTGTTTGGCTAAGGATCTACTTGAAGCAATAATGAGAAAAAATAGATAGCCCTCTGGTTTTTGGATAATATAGAATTTTTCTGTCAGTCCTCTGTGCATCAAGAGGCTTTAGCCGACCTGACCAGCCCATTACTGTGTTTTTCCAAAATTCTTTGCGACCTTTTCCTCAAGGTTGAGCTGCTTGTGTTGAAATCCAGCTATGACATAGTGCAGCCGTGTGACCTTGGACCAGACGTCTATAAACACAGAAAAATTTCCAGAAAGAACAGTGAGAAGTAGAAAGTCATATACTGTCAGAGAGCTGTCAAATGCTTCACCTGGGTCCCTATGGGTGCAAATTCTGCCTATTGATCTACACATCACATTTAGGCTCACTCCTTGCCTGAGCTACATCAGAGGTGTGTTGTGTTGGGCCGTATTTCTTACTGATCTCAGCACTGTCATCATGATTTGTGTTCCCAGTTTGGCCTCAGGTCTCCTCGGTCTCTATGGATTTACCTTGTGATTGCTGGGCATTCAGCTGTCCCCAGTCACTGTTGTCATTCCTGCCCTCGTACCAAGACTTCACAACTTCAAAACATTTGGACTCCTAAACTAAGCAAGCATCGAAGGGTATTTCTCTCAGTCTGTGCAGAAAATACCTGGGGGTTTTGGTGGGATATGTTTTGTTTTCTTTTGGATTTTTAATTTATTCTACTTATAATTATGAACAAAAGAAAATTGTCAGGCATATGCAGCCAACATACAATGCATAAAAATGCATACCACCTAAAGTTCAGCTGCTTACATTGATGATTATATGCAAATAAAATTTTAAAAAGTAATAAAATGTAATAATTGTATCATGAAAAATGCTGGAAGGATGCTTTCAATTTACCCCTGAAATTCCAGTTCCATTCAGTCTTTTAAATCTTGAGTTCAAGGGAAACTTGATCTAACCCTTTCACAATTTTTGTATCAAAATTTTGCACTTTTCTTTTACTTTTCCATTTTACCTTCAGTTTTTGTTTTTTTTTCCCACCAGACTGTTGGTAAGAGATCTTGGGCTTCTAATACTGAACTCATTCGCAAAACATGCTTTGCCGGTGCTCCTTCTGCCCTCCAGAAAACATTGCTTCCAAATTTGCATTTTCATAGCTCACTAATCTTAAATAGTTCATGAATACATGCAGGGACTTGACAGATGTAAAATTGGGCTGCACAGCATGTAGGAATGCTGATGTTTTATTAAACGTTAAGTGAGTACTCAGAGTATAAAATCCAGAATTACAGGATAGTGCTGATCTAATTTTCATTTTCTGTTTCAGATTCTTCTTTAAAACTATTCCAGTCTGGAATTTATCCTGAAAACATTTACTAGCTACAGTTTTTGGGTTTTAATTTACATTGATATTATTGTGCTTGTGGTTTCAGCAGATGTACTCCATTTGATAGTGGATAAAAAGTTTAGGCTGAAGTGTTTTCACTTTCTCATTTTTTCTTAGATCAGCCATGTAGAACCACAATCATTTACATGTACTTATTTCTGTCTTTGTTTACTTGAAAATAGTACCTTTTCTCTTTCTTCCTATTATCTAATTTACCATTTATAAAATATAAGAAACAAGAAATGAAGGTAACCAAATCTCACAGATCTATAAGCTTTATTGCTCATGCAGAATGTGGACAAAATCTATAACTAGTTTTAGAGTTTTTGGATTCTTGGAAATAGAGAACAATTAGAGATATGTGAATTTGCCAAGAATGCATCTGTGTTGCCAACATTTAAACAAAAAAAGGAAGGGATACAGAGAAGATTGACTTACTTTTGAAACAGGTTCCTAACGCTATCAGCCTTCTGCTGGTATTTCCTATTGCTATGTGATATTTAAACAGATGAGTCTTTCAAATTGCTCTATATCAAATGTAAACAACAATGCAGCAGAGTGATTTGAGGTTAACAGTGAAAATGGAGAGAGCAGCTTTCAAGAAATTACCCTTGTAATTGTAGATATGGAAAGCCAGTGAGGTTTGGTTGAATTTTTTTAATACCTTACTGTTCAAAATCAGTTTGCTTTTAAAATCTGTAGAGGAAAACATACAGATTTTATTTTTTTTTGACATCAAGATCCACAGTCTAAAAACTGATGTCTCAATAAATAAATGGAAATCATTGAAATAGTAACTTCAGCAGGAATATACCAAGAGCTGATATGATAGCTGGGAAGTAAATGGAAGAATAGGGGAAAAAATTGTTGTCGATTTGATCTGACTAAATATCTCAGATTTTTTTCACCATTTCTTCCCCTTGATTACAGTGTCTTCAAAAAGTGTTCAATATCTATTTTAGTGGGTGTCCCGGTTTGAGACAATATAAGGAGGAAAATGCCCTCCGGGGGGAAGGTAGACTATTAGCCACCCCTCCCCCACCAGGTCCGGACAGAGGTAATTCCTCGGAGGTAGAATGAAAAAAACCCTGTTTTATTTACATGGCAAAAGAAATAAATGAACAATATTAAATGAGAAACTACTTGCAATGGAGAAACCTGTGTAAAGCACAGAGTCCTTGGTGTGGTCCCCCGCTGACGGGCCGAGGCAGGGCCCTCCCTCAGTGATGCCGGCGATCGGATGACCTGCTGTCCTGGATCCGAGGTCAGCTGAAAAGCAGCTTCAGGGAAAAAGAAAAAGATCCCAAGGGAAAAAAAACTTGACTTAGCTAGCTAAGAAGGGGGAAAAAAAAAATTTGTTTCCATCTCTCTCTCTTGAGAAACAGAGCTGGAAAAAAACTGGCCAAAACAAAAAAAAAAAGGAAAAAAAAAAGGGAAAAAAAACCCCAAAACCTAAAACTCTCTCTTCACAGCTGCCTATGGAAGAGCCAAGAGCCTCGGAGGGAGTGAGAGAAGAAAAAAACCCCAAACCTGCCTGAGTCCCAGCACAGGAGTATTTGTGTTTGTCCTTGAAAATTCTTGGAATCGAGTCAGAGGCACAGAATTCATGTTTAGTATACAGTGGCGATATGAGATAACAAAATGGTATCGTATGCTCAACCCAAGACAGTGGGTGATTCTTTTATTAACATCCTTGAAAAGAGTAAGGTGCAAGCATGTGTTTGTCATGTATGAAAAGCATATTCTGAGTGAATTCAACAGGGAGTTAGGATGGGAATTTAACTGAGGAAACATGATTTCAGGATAGGCAATTCCAAACATGGATAGTAAACTTAATTTTTAAAAGATCTCCTGGTCTCTTTTACATTTTAGTTTTACAGATAGGCGTAATCATACCTTTGGTTAGTCTCAAAATGAGTTAACACTATGTGATACCTTCTTCGAGTTATGGTATCTGAGGTAAATTAACTTAATCTGACTTTTCATCTAGAAAACGTTATATACCCCCTGAAACATATTTTATTGCTTATGTGTAGCTTCATTCAGTATGCATGCAAATATATGACTCGTATAAATTATGCTGGACTAAACTCATATTGGTGGTGACAACTGGGCTTGAAACAGAATAAAGTTTTTCTGTGCATGTGGTCATGTTATTTTTGGTGCATAAGCACAAATGCTTGTGAACTGAGACTTTATTTGCCTATTTGAGATGGGGAGAGATTGTCATGACATATCATAGAATCACAGAATCATAGCAAGGTTTTGGTTTAAGGGACCTTTAAAATCACTTACTGCCAACCTCCCTGTCATGGACAGGGATACCCTTTCCTAGACAAGGTTGCTCAAAGCCCCATCCAATCATGCCTTTATAATGGTTTCCATAAACATATATTTGACTTCAGTATTTTGGAACAGCTTTCTGTGTGGTTGGAAAAGCTAAGATGCTGTGATTTCACAATTATGTGTAGCCTATCTTGCCAGATTTGCAGTAAGAGTGGTTTGTTAGCAAGCTAAAGGCATACACTGAATCAAGCAGAAAGCAAATGACTAGTTGCTAAAGATATTGCTAACATTCTTTTCAAAACAGTCAGTCCCAACAATTTAGAAATGAAAGGAAATTTTTCTTCCTACTGCAATTATATGGAAGTGTAGCATTAAAAAAAATTAAAAAGACAAAAAATCAAAACAATTTAATTTATGTCTATTAAATAAAAAAGACTAGATCGTGACAAAAATGTGTTATTGGAACATTAATGGATGTTACTTGTCTCTAGCTTATTTTTACTTGATACTTACAATAATTGCAATGTTAAAAAACTGCAGTATCACACTAAGAAATATTTGAGCATTGATTCAGAACAAATTGCCAAATACCAGTTTGCAAAAATACTGGAGCACTGAGAAGGGTTTTTTAAACACAGATGCTGAAACATGCAGACATTTTGAAGGTTGGAAGTTCTGAAGAGACCATTGGTAGAGGTGCTTTAAGTACAGAATGAAATAGCAAAAAGTTTAGTGTACTCCAGAGAATAACTACAAGAGAGCAAATTCAGGCATCATTTTGCCTAGAGATCTATGTAAGATTAGTTGACAAAGCTTTTGCTGGTATCTACGCATTGAGCAGTGACAGGAAGGGCAGCAGCAGACACTTTGATCATTGATAAAGAAAAGAAATCCTTAAATTCTGTTCACAGACAGACTATCTCACTTCAGTTCTCTCAGTTACTACTCACAAAACAGAGCTCTAGTGAAGTAGAAAACAAAAGAAGTTTTTAATAAGAAAAAAAAATTATGCATCTAATCACTGACATGTACCATTTTTCTCCAAATATTTTGTCTAAATATTGTCCTTTACATTTTGTCATGATCAGCTGCAATGGAATGCCTAATTGAGAGTGTTAATGAATACCAAAAGTCACAGGAATTGATCCAGTTAATGAATCAGTTAATGATAGCTTTGGGGATAAATGACAGGAATATTTTCATGAGTGGCAAAATGGGGAAAAAAGGGGAAACATTCTTCCACTGTGTTCGGTCCTCAGGTAAGAACCAAGCAAAGTTTTGGCCTAAACCAATTTTCATGAAACCAATTGTGAATGAAGATATCTGTTTGTGACACACAGTGAATTGCGAAATGAAACACTCATACACATTTTGTAGAAAAAAAAGACAGTGCTCCATTACATGTACTATTTTAAGAAAAATGGTGGAAAACTCATTACATGTACTATTTTAAGAAAAATGGTGGAAAACTTAAGCAAGAAAAAGCCCCTTCTATTTATATTGCATTGCGGGACAAGACTACATATATATTTTAATGTTAAATGAGATATTACTGCTTACATAGTTTGTCCCAATAGAAATGACCTGAGAACAACAGAGTTCCTAACTTGGGCTTGTCTAAAATGTACTTCAGTCTCTTACAGACCTTTTTAAATTTGAAGACAAATGAACAATAAAGGTTAAAGCATGGTTGTATGGGTTATGAACATGTACTTAAAAGAAAAAATGCAGGACCAAAGAGTATTTTTTAGCTTTCTGATTCCAGCATGAACATTTGCTATTGGACATCACTTCTCCAAAGTCTCTCACACATTTTGTTGTCCATTCCTTTTCACATATATTTTTCTTAAATTGGATCCTTATTCAGAGCTGTACAGCAGCTTTGTCAATAAGGTTATAGTGTGGTGTTAATGTACTTGCTTAACATTATAGCAAACCCCTCCTAAAACCAGAAATAATACCTAGAAGTTGTATGTCATTATCTTCTTTAAATATCAGCTTTTCATGTCCTTCAGCTACGGTCCTGATGACAGTATTGATTTTACTCTTCATCATTGCTACTACCAAAAAAAAAAAAAAAAAAAAAAAAAAAAAAAAAAAAAAAAAAAAAAANAAAAAAAAAAGAAAAAGAAAAAACCCCAACAAATTAAAGACATAGAAATAATGTTCTTTCTTGTAAAAAATCAGTTAAAATATATTAAGATGACACTCAAACCTAAGGATAACACGTAAGTGTGGAATTTGTTCGAATAAAAGTAGACATCAATTAGTCACCTATGCTGCCTTTATAGGCAGAAACAAGGACTTCTAGAATACTCCATCTCATCCTAATATAAATATTTAAAATAGGTCATCCAATCAGTTATCATCTGATATAGTTATTTTCTTTCCTACTTATAAAGGGAACTTAGTATTAATTGTATTTTAGATGTCTGAAGTTAGGTAACAAAAATCACATGCTAATTTTTCTGTGCAAACAGTAGTTTCAAAGAACCTTCAAAGTCACAAAACAACTTCAAAGTGGGAAATGGCAAAAAACCCAAAAGTTTACTGACAAGAATACTGCTATGGCATAGAGTGAGCTATGAGAATAAAAAATAAATAAGAACCAGAATAGTACAATGGCAAATGACAGTTAAAAATTCATGTAGCACTGAAGGAATTAAGTTGAAAATTCAAATGAAAATAACAGCTCTTGGTAATTGTGAGTCTGACGAGTAATGGTTGACAACATAAGGATTTATGAATAAGAAAGTGTTCATTTACATAAGCATAGATATTTAGTAGAATGTAAGACACACAACCATATTCCACCTGTGGTGCAACACCAGGTGTCCAAAGAACAGGAGATTCCATAAATTCTGCGTCATATCTGTCAGCTGTTACACTCAAAATTTTGCTGTGGGCCATGAGTACTACACCTCATTTGCTAAATCAGGAATTTACTACTAATCTAATTAAATTTTAATTAGAATTAAATCTTAACAATCTAGCCAAAGACAAATTATTAGTTTAGTTATAACAATAATAACAATTGGTCAAAGTATATACAGGCTAAACTGATACAATCTTTTTACTATCTATCCATTTCTTTGATGTTAATCTGTTTTTCTTGTTCCAAGGTTTTTGGATTCAGTATGGGAGGGAATTTAGAGCATGTTGTTGCTGTCCCAAGTTCTTGCTGAGAAGTAACATATTGATGACAGGGTCTCTTCTTTTTTGCCAAGAAATGAATATGTAATTTACATTTATATCCTCTTTTTCCTTAATCTAGCATCTTCTTGTCTTCACTTTTTATATTTGCTAATAAAATTTATGCTTTGCTTTTGTCTTCTGTGCTTTGCACCACATCTGAATTTATCACGTGTACAGTGACACATATAAACGGCAACCCTGCATTTATTTTAATATCAGTAATTGATCTTTGGTGATTTTTTTCCATAGCCTTAGGACTCCTGCATACTATGTGCTGCTTTTCTTATTGTATTATATCTGTACTTGGTATCCCTACTTTCAAAAATACTGTCTTCCTCTACACTATATGACAAGTAATTTATATTTCATTCCACTTAGAATAACTACTTGCTTGTAACTACTAACTAATATCTGTGTAACGTTGTGGTTATACCACTCAATTATACAGATAAATTATAATAATTAGGAGTATTGATTTAATTTGTCACTAAATATTTTATTTGATGATATAATTAATAATGAAAAGAAAAAGGGGGCTAACACAGAATCATGGAACACCGTTCTTATTTTCTGCATCAAGTTACCTTTAATGTGATCTGGGCTGGAGGCAAACACGATCCATGGCACATCTTGAAGTAGCATGACGTTTCTATTGCTACCTGACAAAAACTTGGTATTCCTCACCGGCTAGTTCTAAAAAAGGAGAGCATAATAGGTGCCAATAAATCCACCCTGACCAGTAACACTAGTGCTGGCACATGAAAGGGATCATTGCAACAAGACAATGAAATCTTGCATTTAGAATTCTTATTTAAGGATTGCTGTTTTTGTACCTTGCTTAATTTACCTTGCTGTGAAAAGAATCTTTATTTTACAAGTTATTGTTTTTCACTCCAGATACAAAACCGACTATCAGGTAAGGCTGAAATCTTTGTTCCTTATAATTAAATATTTATGAACACTGCCAGGTTCTTATATTAGTCCTATCATTTCCTGGTCAGCTTTTCTTTTATGAATCAGAGATCAAAACACTTCCAATACTTTTACTTTATTGGTAAATACATGCCTGTAGACTACATTCTTAATTAGTTAATATGTCTATATTGCATTTTTCAAACTAGACTTATTATAATCAAAAAGTATCCTTATTACATTGTGATATGAGATTATTTCTTCATAGTATTACTCTGTGGACTTTTTACCTGTTCTTCATATTTGTTTCTTCATTTTTTGAAGAGATAATTATTTCCATTATTAAATGTTTTCTCCTTTTAGTTGTGGTTTTATTTCCCACAGGTGTTCTTACCAATAATATATATTTTTAATATAGTTGTTGATTAAATCAGTGGCTCAAATATTCTGTGAAAGATTAAAATATGGACTGAGTGGTTTTTAGGGTATTTGTCTGGGTTTTTTTAATCTGTTAAAACTCTTCTAAAAACTCAAACTGAATCTATGTGTGAACAATATTTTTTTTTTAGCCTTACAATGTAAGGCCTATTTTCAACTCAGACCAAAATTGTGAGGAAAAAAAAAAAAAGTCTTATGTTTATTTTCTAAACTAGTCTTCAGATAAAACCTGATTTCTTTACTCATCCTCTCACTCCTGACTGCAGTCAGGGTTAAAACACTTTTAACTGTCAATAATTTGTGGAGGAGCATTACATCACTTTTCTTTTTCCATTCTCTATTCACCATTGCACAAAAAAACCCAACCCAAACCAAACTGAAACAAAAACCGAACAATTCAGTTACTTATGCTATGGAAGAAAAAACTGGGAGAAGTTTACGGGTGCAGAGACTCCTTTGTGGGGCTTGTAGCTACTGGAATTTATCCATTTCAGGCACCCAAGATTGAGTGAAAAAAACCCAACCAAACATGCAAATAAAAAATAACTAACGGGAAGAGAAATATAATGGAAGTATTCTTCCCAGTGGCCTGGTATGAATAGCAATGCGTGGACCAGACAAGTCTCCTCTGGGCATTTATTATTTTCTGTAAGAAATCCATCATGATAACGATTCACACTCTGCCAAAGCTGGGCCACGAGGGTAAGAGTGCTTGGGACACCAGGACAATGCCATTGTACAGCAACCGTGGGATGTGGAGATGGGAGATCTTAGGGTGCCCAACGAATGAATGGCAGGCTACCAAGTTGAAGGTCTCTTAAGTGTGGTGTAACAGGTACAGGAGCCTTTCTCCTTCCATCATGAGGATATACTCTGTTGCTCTTCCTTGCACATCCATACGCCTGTTCAGTAGTATACTTTTTATTTGGTGCATTAATAATTAGAGAGTACTGATTTATTATTTAGTTGTTTTAATTACTGAAGTATAAATTACTCACTAATTATTTTAAAAAACCATTATAAAATTATTTTTTCATCTGTTTTACCCGTCTTCTTTATTTTTTTTTCCTAGAAACCCAGAATAACATTTTTTCCTTTTATATTGCAGATAAGGGGATTTAAAAATGAAGTTGAAAGACAGACAAAGTCAGAAAAACACAGAAACTATTTTGCCTTCAGGATAAAGGCAGCTCCTCTCTGTAGACACAGATAGTTTTAGGAACTTTTAATGAGACTGCAGTCATGTGTATATATTTGCTCTCAATTTATTTTGGGAGTAGTTGTATTTTGATGCCAGTTTTTATTGCATGCTGTGAGAAAGGAAGATGAAAGGCTCATACTACCTTTTATAAAAGTAACAGTTACCTATTCTGTATTCAAAATAGTTTGTGCATTTTGGTCTAGAGTCTTTGAAAGTATAAAGTTAGCAGAATATTCTAAGGAATGTAGTAAATGTAAACAAGAAAACATTTAATGTAACTTTTGTGGAGAGATGTTTTATGAGCTTTAGACCATTTCATGTGGCAATTCTCATGTTTTTCATTTTTTGTTGCTTCATTTTATTGAAATAATAAGGAGTTGTCAATGGCTGTCAGATGGATCAGTGTTCTTCTGAATCCTTTTTCCTTCATTTCTGATACTAATATTACAGAGATCAATGTTCTTCAAGTTTCAAACCTCTTGCAGAGTAAGTGTGGGAGAGGGTTAAAGATTTGAAGTCTCTGAATGGATTCTGACATGCTTTGCCAAGCTTTGATGTCAACACATGCTGCTGTTACTACCTGTGCTAACTTTGGTTTTTACCACTCCTAATGACACATTTTCACTTCCCACCACGAACAGAAACCAGGTACCCTGATCTTTGCTGCTGTTTTCTTCCATTGCATCTTCCTTCAGAGACCTGAAGCTTATATTCCCTGATGCCAGTTCCTCTGACTAGAAGCTGTCTGCAGCAACTGAATAAATGTTACTAGATTCAAATAAAGTTTCTATGCTGCTTGACTGGATTTGATTTCAAGAACTTTCTGAAAATAATTTGCATACTATTATTTTGTAGTTTGAGAGTGGTTATATTACCTTTTCAATTTGTGGCTGGACAGCTTCACTTTTATATTTCTCATTCATGTGTAGGAAACTTCCAGTGAAGATTTATTCATCACTGTATTTCTAAGTTTGTTTGTTTGTTTGTTTGTTTTTCCTTTGGTTTCCCTTTTCCTTCTACCTTGGATAAATTCACACAAAAAGCTAAAATTAAAAAAAAAAAACAGGATATTCCAAGCATGAGTCCATTCATCAATACATGCTACTGGCTTCTGGTTTTGAACACAATATTTTTCTCCTCAGAAAATAAAATACTTCATTAAGAGCTAACTGTGTTCAGGAAGACTGACAGCTTAGGACAAAATTACTTCAAAGGGCACACAATAAATAAGGTTAGGCTTCTCTTTGTGCAATATCTATTTATATGGGAATAGATTCCTGAAGCAAATTTATACCTGAACTTAGTAGAAAAACAAGGGTTAAGCAGTTAGGTAATATGTAGAAAATTACAACCTGAAAGTCAGTTAAAGGTGAGTTTAGGACTGAAATGCAGCTGAAAAAATAGGGTGTGAATGTGAACGTGCTAAGGTAACAAGTTAGGGCAATAGACTGCGTGTTAGGCCGGTAGACCTGGCAACTGTGTGAGGACATAAGGCTAGAATGTAGCTCCTTGAGGACAGACTCATTGATTTTCACATCCTAATTTGTGAGCAGCAATAAGTGCAGAGAGTTTTGCAATCATGTTCCTGGAAGAACCATTATTCGAAGTAGAGGCTGAAGAGAAGTAGGGAAAGAATGTTAAATAGTTGGATGTCAATGGTAGAAGAGCTTATGGCTTCTGGGGTCAGTCTAGAGATTTTATCTATCTAGGATGTGTGTATTGTAGCTTGAGCTGTGCAATATTTGTTTAAGTGTTAAGAGGGGAGTAATGGCACATTCTTTTTTTTTTCCTAATCTTCCCTGCCTGTTATTATAGTGGTGAAAACAAATTCAACAGAAAACAAAGTATTACTCTTTGATTTGGTTTTACATATAGTTCAAATGCTAGACATAAACTTTACCCCTCAGGTCTAAACTAAAAAGAAAATATTAAAAATGGGAAATAATGCTTAAAGCAAAAATTCCTTGGCACAAAATAGTTACTTAACATTGTAAATTTGTCTTTCGCACTAATAGTCAACTGAGCCACAGTATTGACATCTAAGTATTAAATATTTCCAAATGAAAAGGCTTAAAACTTCCATTTTTATTACTAGAACTGGAAGTGGAAGAATATATGTATTAGATCAAATCAAAGTAGTTTCTTTTAGAAGAAATGTCAACTCTNTTTTTGCAATCATGTTCCTGGAAGAACCATTATTCGAAGTAGAGGCTGAAGAGAAGTAGGGAAAGAATGTTAAATAGTTGGATGTCAATGGTAGAAGAGCTTATGGCTTCTGGGGTCAGTCTAGAGATTTTATCTATCTAGGATGTGTGTATTGTAGCTTGAGCTGTGCAATATTTGTTTAAGTGTTAAGAGGGGAGTAATGGCACATTCTTTTTTTTTTCCTAATCTTCCCTGCCTGTTATTATAGTGGTGAAAACAAATTCAACAGAAAACAAAGTATTACTCTTTGATTTGGTTTTACATATAGTTCAAATGCTAGACATAAACTTTACCCCTCAGGTCTAAACTAAAAAGAAAATATTAAAAATGGGAAATAATGCTTAAAGCAAAAATTCCTTGGCACAAAATAGTTACTTAACATTGTAAATTTGTCTTTCGCACTAATAGTCAACTGAGCCACAGTATTGACATCTAAGTATTAAATATTTCCAAATGAAAAGGCTTAAAACTTCCATTTTTATTACTAGAACTGGAAGTGGAAGAATATATGTATTAGATCAAATCAAAGTAGTTTCTTTTAGAAGAAATGTCAACTCTCTTGAGGGCAGAGAGACCCTGCACAGAGACCTTGACAAATTAGAGAGCTGGGCAACTTTAACAAGGGCAAGAGCTGGATTCTGCACCTGGGAAGGGGCAATCCTGGTTGTGTGCACAGACCAGGGAATGAGAAGCTGGGGAGCAGTGTCGTGGAAAGCGACCTGGGGGTCCTGGTTGATGGCAAGTTGAATATGAGCCAGCAGTGCCCTGGTAGCCAGGAGGGCCAACTGTGTCCTGGAGTGCATCAGGCAGAGTATTGGACATACTAACNGGAGTGCATCAGAGTAGAGGCAGAGTATTGGACATACTAAACAGCATATTATCAGAAAATATTATTGTATTCTCCAAGACATTTGTTGTGGGAGAACCAAAGTACTTATCAAGAGTTTCTGTTATAAATAGGCAATTAATTGTTCTTTTCTGCCAGAACGCCTCATTTACATAGCATTCTTCACAGAACCAATCTGTGGGATGCTTTATCAGATCTGATAAAACAGAGAATCAAAATGAGTGACACACTCAATAAGAACAAAGAAGAAAATCCAATCCTGCATTAATTTAAAATTTCTTAAAAAAAAAAAAGTTTTCCTTCAGGTAAACAGAAGCACCAGTATTTTAATTCCAATCCATTGCTCTTTCTGTAATTGATTGCAAAATCATTACAAAGCTGGCATATATATTGACCTTTTATTTTGCCAGATGTACTGGTAATTCAAAACTTATATTATTTGACAGACAATTTTTAAGAGGTAAATATAATTTAAATTATGCTATGCATTTCATAATTTAAATTTTCATGTGGCTGTCTTCTGAGGGCAACACTATATTATGCACAAGACATTAGGAAAAAATCATAAAATATGTAAATTAAAGAAAGGGGACCATCAAGACTAGCTGCAACATAAATGGCTAGCAAGTTTTTCAAAGAGCAGTTTTTACTTTATCATCATATTCATCATCATCGTTACTGTCAGCATTTCTTGAAACAGTGATCAGGATGCTCAAGTAATATAAAAGAGGTGTTTATATGGAAGTCTGCTATGTTAATAGACTTATGTTTAACTTCACAGAGGTAAGATATCAAGTTCACTTTTACAATGGTACAAGCCCTGAAACATCCAGCTTACCTGAGTAGGAAATTCTTTTCTACGGCACAGGCAATTCATCTCAATCTTTCAGAGTCTCCCAGTTCTGTAAAAGAGAAGAAAACAGTAAAAGGAAGATATATTATCTGAGGTCACTTTTCTGCATTTGCTACTGCTTTACACTCAAAGTGCGCTTATCCTGTTTCTATGCATTTCGAAAACTGAGCTAATTTTGATACCTATTTGTTGCTGAAAACAGCCTTAAGCATTGTGAAGCTTGTGTCCTGTGTTTGACATGTACTCATAAACATGTCTAAAAATATGAAACATTTTAAATGACTTTTCCTTTGAAGTATTATGAGAAAATACAAGCCCCTCTACAGATCTTAACCTTCCACATCTTTTTCCATATCAAGTCTATGTGAGCTTGTTTAACCATACATATCACATTCAGCTTGCAAACACATCAATTCCATATTGTGCCAGAGCATATTTGCTAACTGTCTGCATTATTCTAGACCCAGTCACTCCAGGTTGCCCTAGGGCAGAATTGAGAACTTCTCTAATCCCTAGCATGGTTATTGGTGACTGTATGCAATTCTATAAATTATTATTATGTGCTGTTTTCACAAAAAACAACTGAATGCAGGCGGCTTTAGTCTCGAATTTCAGGTGCAGCCAGTACAGCACTCTCATCACTCTTTCTTCACGGCAGACCTAGATGAAGTGCTCGTTCAGCTTTGTATAGGAAAACATTCTGCAAATGCAAATAAACCTAATACAACTTATGCCCACTTTAAGCACACTTCTGTAACAAAAGAGATGGAAACATGCTTAACTTTCAAGTGCCTTATACTATAATAGTAGTAAAAATTCCTTGGACCAAAGTTAGCTTTATTAGAAAGATAAACTGCTAAGCTAGTGCCTTTTTTTATTACTTTCAGGAAGATAAATATCTGGGCTACAATCCATGGCTTCTAAACGGTAGCTAAATGATTTTCTGCTAAATGATAGAGCTTGGACTGCCTGGACTATATATTAAGATCCTCTGTCTAAATTCCCCCTTGGTCTTTTCTATTTCTCTTTCGGTTTGTTTTGGTTTTGGTTTTTCTGTTTTGTTTTGATATGTATCCTAATAGTACAAAAATTGTGATTCCTAGCACAATGTATATACAGCTTAGTAAGTATTCAGGTGAAGCCCTGTCATCTTTGCGTTACTGATTTGTCAACACAAATGTGTTGAAAACAGACTTCTGTGAGTGCTTCTCTAAAAATAATGTTTACCTCTCCCAAAAAAAGTATTTATATAGAATCCCCAGGAGGAATCTGAGGATGATGTCTAAGTCTTTGCTGGGCCAGTGGACTGCAGTCTCTTGTTCAGAAAACAAGAGAAAACCAGAGCAGTGCCCATCTCTTCCTTTAATGGATACTGCCAAGAAATTAGTGTCACAGAATACAAAATTCAGCTTCACAGACTGATGTAGACTTTATATCACTTTAGCTGATTATGACCTTTTTCATGCAAAAACAAATAAAAGTTATTTTTAAAAAGCCAAACAAACAAACAAACCCAACAGAAAAAGCCCAATTGTTTGCTTGTTTCTTATATTTCACATTAGTCCAAACAGCATCTTCCACTAACACCCGAGGGAAAAGAGTCAAATCTGGTAAGAAAAGGGTAAATTCTGGTGAAAGTGAACTCAGACACTCAATAAACTGCCACTAACACAATCCTCTTGAAACTACTAAGACCAAAGAAATTCTCTATTTTCAGGTGAGCGCTTCAAATATTGAGGAAGCAGGTAGGGATCTAAGTCCTCTCTATGTCACTTTCTCTATCCAGACTATTGACTACCTTACCTGAGCTGTTTTCCAAGGCTAGATATATTTTGTACCGAACAAACCCATAAAAAATGGTTCTCATTTCCTCATGTTCAATCACTTGCAGAAATGAGGGTCTATTTTTGTGCAATTTGTACTGTTCTACTGTTTCTGAATATAAATTCTCTTGTAAGGCCAAATCTGATGGGTACATTCAAAGTTTGAGAAATTCACAATTTTGACTCAATGACATGCTAACACTTTTTATTCATTCAACTCAAAAGGGATAGAATTCAAAGGGAGAAATTATAATTAATAATTTTTCAAAAAGTAGGTAGGCAAAATAGGTAAAATTTTTGATTCAAAGCACTTTTTTAGCCCAAAGATTATCACTATATTTCCTGTTAGCTAGCTCATTCTTTTGTCTCACTTTTCAAAGGTCAAATCAATTAATAAGTTTAAATAAAATGATTAAACCAAGGAAAAAACAAGTTATATTATGTTCCTCTGAATTGTTGCAATCACAGAAAAAAAATGTTTTGATATTGTTCTCTATTTATTCCAATTACATGTTACAAACCACACACGAAGAGAACACAAGCTCTGCAAAGCCATTCTTAAGAGCATTCTTAAGGTTATCCTTCATTAACGTATAGGTAGGTATACATATTAGATTTAAAGTTCTATTTAGTGGATCTTAAAGATGTATACAACTTGTCAATGAAGATCCATATGCAAGATGCATAAAGATAGAATTTCCCTTTCTGAAATACAGTCAAAATAAGACATAATATATGACAAAACTATCTGTTATGCCATATTGCCAGACTAGTAAGAGTGGCAGCAGAAGTTATCTGAATATCACGATTTCCATTGCAACCCAAGGCAAGAGTTATTAATATGATCTGATCTTCCATTTATTTCATCAGACACATGGTACAGGTCTTCATTTCCTTACACTTATCAGTCTATGGTTTACTTCGCTCATTTGTGTGCAGGGCTGTAACGGTGTGCTGGGTTATAAATGAGCATTCTGCAGTTGTATAGTCCATATTCTATTTGCATATACATTTGATGACACCATTATAAATTATATATTTTGCAAAGCTGTTTGGTTTGATTTTGGTTTTTATTTTTTTTCTTTATTTTGGTCTGTGGATATGTACTTTCCATGGTAATGACTAGAAAATTATGTAAAATTAACTGGTTTCTTTTAATGTTTTGGTCATATTGTTCACTGAAGCAGCACAGTGATGTAATAGTTCTGCATTTATAGCTTGGAGAATTTAAATTCCTTTTCCAAGATTCTATCGTATCTTCAATTAGATTTTTCAGTTTTATCAAAAAAAGTCTCAGGTAAAGTAAAATGACTGATTTTGTTACAATGTAGAACATTTCATCATACCTCTCTTTCACAGTATCACCTCTTCTTATCTCTCCTTATTACTATTCTCCGGTATTACAATTATACGAAAAGAAGCATAAACTATGGACATTTTCTCTATGAAGGATAAGAGTTAAAATGCTGAAAACTCCCAGCATTAAAACAAAATAAATCCAGTCGTATTGGTAAGGCATGAGTTTCAGAGACTGCTGAAGCAGGACTGAAGACCTGTTAGACATAACAGGTTGAAGTCAGCTTTTCCAGATATCATCTGTTAAAACAGAGAACTAATCTATAGGCAAGCAAGTATAAGACTTCAGCTGAAGAGATAAAGATTTTTAAAAAGGTACAAGGATTAAAAAAAAAAAGAGAAAGAAATGTTCTCATTTTCTTGTAGGAACTTTATGTAGGCAAGAGGTAAAAAGAGGTAAATTATGGGCAACAGCAAAAAAAGAGAGATTCTTCATATGGGTTCTGGATATTTGTAAGGCTGTGGTTAGATACTGAAGGTGAACATAGAGATCATGCCTATTTACCAATATTATAAACATTCCCATCATGATGATCTCTAAATCCCAAACATATATGCTTTTGTGTGTGTGTGTGCGTGTGTGTACATACACACATATATATATATATATTTTTTTTTTCTATTGCAACAATGCAGAAAAAAAGTGAAGTTCAAACTTCAAAACTTGGAAAATTTGTTTAAGGAGAGATGCTCCCTTCCCCTACCAAAGAATTCAGATTTTATTTTTTCATTTCAGATGAACAGATTGCATCATAAAATGGTTAGGGCCACATTCTCACCATTTAATTTCACAAACTTTTTAGTTCTCTCTGCATGGAGGTGGAATATCCTAGATTGCGAGAAAAGGCATTGAAAAAGGCACCAAAGCATTTTGCAGTGCGTGTGTTAACTCTTTATTAGTTCATTACAGCAGCTTTGTCTTTTAAGAGCAAATAATGTTGGAGACCAAGTATGCAATGTTACCATACTTAATGTTTTAAACTTTAGTCTATTTTCCCTTATTTTCCTGACTGTCTTTCTCATCTGTCTGTAACACTTGTTCTCTGTGTAGGAAAGTTTGCCTTCTTTTTGATTTATTGGTTTTCACCACTAAAAGGACTTTATAGTAGTACAAAAATTGCTTGTTTACACTTATCCAGCTGTAGCCACCTATTTTCCCTTTATGAGATTATTTAAGAAAGAGCCTTCTGTCAGTAAAAAGAGATAGGAAATGGCAAACAAAAGCAGCACACATCAGAAGACACCCTGAAGTGGGGAAATACAGTATAAGGAATGAAGTCTTAACTGTCTTTTGGTAGCACATAGATCACAGCTGTTATTACAGGAGGTAGAAACACATTTTAGAAGAAAATAAAACAGCACCTTGCAGTTTCAAGATGAAAATTTTCACTGTGAAGACCTTTCAAGACTGTATTGACATTAGTCTGAGAAAATTTCCCAAACCAGAATCCCAAGATGAGTTTTGAGATGAAGAGAAATAGCATGTTGTATTCTTGGAAGACATTCTTGACTGCTAAATTTCAAATAAAAAGAAACCTTAGGAAGATGCAGAGAATCTACCTCTGGAGACGTTATTCTTGTTGCCGGATAAAGCTGAGTGTCAGAACAAGCCTAAAACAATAGAAGTATTGCAGGAAAAAAATGAGAAGACAGAACAAGCAAGAAAAAGGTAATATAGAACAGAGCACAGACTTTGTTCATGGGCATGGCAAATTAATGAAATTTCAACGAAATGGGAATTATTTCATAATATAAAATGGAGGCTGAAATGCTTCAGTACTTTTTTTGGAAAGAGTATGTATTATTTGAGAAATAATTCAAGAAAGACTGATACAATTTGCATTCAGTATTATAATGATTGTTGGCGCTAAAATAAATAGTTTAATGATAGTGATTCTTTTTGGAAAATATTTTTAACTTCATAGACTAAGGAAACAAAATTTGATAGTAAAAGACTTAGTTTTGTGAGGTTGCAGAAAATAGAATTATAAAATTTATCTCAAGTTTTATGTTCAAAATCAAATTCTCGAAATAAATTTATCAAGAGGGTTTTTTATTTTTTTTAAATACTTAGATCTGACTAATAAATCTGACTTTGAGATTCATATATTTAATCAATATTTACAGGTAGCAGCAGCATAAATTAGAAGACTTGCAAACAAGGCAATATATCAACAAATGTAAAACATAAATCAGCCTCTGAATACTATTTCCAATTCTGTAAGTCATATAAACCATTAATCTATCCCCAGATTCCTCAGAAAGTGTGAATATTTGAATTTATAGAATATTATCTTTGTGGGGGTTTTTTCAAATGTTTAAGTGCAGATCTAACAATAAAAAAGGAGTTTCAAATTTTTTTTTGACTGAATATGATTAATTCATAGCAGGCCACAATTTTTCCTAGTTCTTTTTTTTTTTTACTCATACAGTAGAAAGAGCTCAGGGTTAGTTTCAGGGTTAGTTTCAATACTACTTGAACTTTGTTTTTCCTATTTCCATCCCTCATACTCAGGCAATGTTTCAGTATTCCTTCTGGATAATCTTTCCTCCTTTACACGGTTTTTTCTTTTTTTTCTTTTTTCTTTTTTTTTTTTTTTTTTTTTTTTT